>JARHVA010000801.1:4165000-4285000 GCA_037957365.1 Torreya grandis
TATCTTTTCTAATATTTACATACAAATTTAACAACTTTATTTTTGATTTAAAGAAATGAAAAGAGAAGATAGTATATGTTTTTATATTTATTTTAATATACTTAATTCAATATAAAATTAAAAATATTTATTAAATTTAAAATTCATTAAACAAATAAAATAATAGTTGGAAATCACTTTCATGCATATAAACTATAAAATACAAACAAATATTTTGTCTAGTCAACACCATAATATGCATAATAAAAATAAATGAGGCCATTTCACATTTAATTCCAATATGAAACAATAATATAGTGAGTTGAAACTAAAATTTTTATAAAATATAAAAATAATTTAACTCATAATAAATTTTTACATAGTTATTGATGATAATCACATAATAAGAGACTTACACATAACAAAATTATAATGACAATGGAGTTAGAAAAATATAATAGTAGTAGATGTAGAGGTTATTACGGGTGTATGATATAGGTTATTAGGGGTGTATGATATAATAGTAGTAGATGTATAGGTTAACTAAAATCAATGAATAAATACTATCTTTTCTAATATTTAAATACAAATTTAACAACTTTAGTTTCGATTTAAAGAAATGAAAAGAGAAGATACTAACTATTTTTATATTTAATTTAATATACTTAATTCAATATAAAATTAAAAATATTTATTAAATTTAAAATTCATTAAACAAATAAAATAATTGTTGGAAATCACTTTCATGCATATAAACTATAAAATAAAAACAAATATTTTGTCTAGTCAACACCATAATATGCATAATAAAAATAAATGAGGCCATTTCACATTTAATTCCATTATGAAATAATAATAGAGTGAGTTGAAACTAAAAATTTGAGAAAATATAAAAATAATTTAACTCATAATAAATTTTTACATATTTATTGATGATAATCACATAATAAGAGACTTACACATAACAAAATTATAATGACAATGGACTTAGAAAAATATAATAGTAGTAGATGTATAGTTTATTAGGGGTGTATGATATAAATTCTAATGACAATAAGTTTTTAAACCATATATAACCTCTTTATCAAGTCACAATAATAATGAAAAGAAAACTAAAAAATAATATAATATTTAGGATTACAACGTTTGAAGTGAGAACAACACAAGAATTTATGAGTCACAAATAACTATGAGATAATTGTTATGAGAGAAATAAATATATACATTTAATAATCTAGGATGAACAAATGAAACATAAATATTATATAAATAATTTGATACATTTAATGAAATATAAAAATAGTTAATAACATATTAAGATAAATAATAAATAATTAATGAACTTTGTAAAATTACTAAACATTAAGCTACAAAGATAAAATATAAACAATTAACCAATCACTTATATAGTATGAAATCAAATGAAAATAGATAAATTTGGAGAATCCATAGATTATAAACACAAATTGATCAATAATACAAAATCTCAATGGAAATAATAATATCAAGGGTACAAGATCCATGCACTTGTATTAATATAAGAGAATATTATATTAAAATAGTATTGTGGTTTTATCTTAGTATATCCTGAATAATTAAATTATTAGTTTATATTTTTTTACTTGAGGAGAGGTAAAGGATGAGGTGTATATAGGATAATGATGGAAAAACTAAGATTTATGTGCATTTGAAAGGTTCCAAAGATGCAAGGGAGGAGACAAGGAACATATAATGTTATATTATTCAAATTATAAATATATATTTTATCACAAATAATTACATTCTAAATTTACTAGTTAATGTATACCATTAGTTTCTACTACCTACTAACCATAATTGTGAGAAAAGGTTATAAATATGAAATAGGCACATGTAAAAAATACAAAGGAATATAGAAACTAAAAAATAAAGATCAAAAAATTAAGGATGCCTTTAAAAATAGTATATGGTGCATGATTTTAAATTTTTGATATGTATGGTCATTAGTCGACTATAATGTTACATCATGAAAAAATTAGATGCTTGCATATTTTCCCTCAAGAATAATGCCTTATCATCAATTGTAAATGTGAATTTTCACAAAATGGGAATGTTCCCTTTAATATACAATTATAATATATATGTTGTCTTACCTAATAGCCATTTCAAAACTGAACTAAGACACCCAATTTCCTACAAAATGAAAATTAAAATATAAAGTGCAACATAAGGTAGTCTAAATGAAAAATATTTTAATATTAAATGGTATTTCATACCATTATTATGATGTATGCTTTCCTAAAAAAGAGAAAAAAATAGAATCAAGTGTAATGTTGTTAATTTTTGAAAGAGTTTTTAAAAAATGAAGATAATAAGACTTACCATTGAAATATGGAAAGTTTACTAATTGTGGTGTATTTTTTAAATCTACACTTGTAAAATATTAAGCATGTTACTTAGAAAAAATAAAACTAAGGAACATCCCACATTCGCTAAGCATAAAAAGAGAAGTAAAAAGTGTAGAAAGGAAAAAAAATGTGAAAAATGTAAAGTACAAAAGAAAATAAATAAATATATAGAATTATTTTGTCCACTAAAAAGGAAATAATATTAACTCCTACCAAGGTGAAAAATGAGATCTATCTCCCAAGTATTTAAACCATGATTATAGATGGTTTAAATATAAATCATGATGAGAGGATGGTGAGTGTACCACCAATTGTAAGCAAAGACTATGTACAAGTAAGATATAAACAATGAAAACCTAGGTTTCTTAGTTCTTATTAAAAAACATTTCAAATTATATAAAATTTATTATATGGGTAAGTATCACCATAAATATGAGAAGGGGAATAGGAGAATACAATTAGATTTTATTACTTTTTAAAATAAATCAATATTTATGCATTTCATATTTATAGTTTTGTTATAAATGAAACTAAAGGTTGTAGGTGTTGATATCACCATGGAAGTATAGTAAACTTTTTTTAATTAGATAATAAATTATGTAACTACCATACACATTAAGTAGTGGTTTTACCATCGAGAAGAGAAAAAGAGGCACAAATTCCATTACTTACTAGTAAACTTTTATGTTTATATTTGCATATGACTTATTTTTACTAGACCATGTCTAGGTATTAAGATTACCTAGCAATATTCACTGCATTATTCACTCATGTTGAGATAGCCCAGTTATAAATATGAAATTGGAGGGTTTCACATGTATTATTAATTACACATGTTATTTTCATCTCAACATACATTATGAGATGTTTAGATTTAGACTAAAACACTTTATAATTATCACATATGCAAGGTAATTATATGATCACCCTATAAGATGTATAAATTATTATTCAAATGTTTCTAAAAGGATAGATTTTGGGCATATAGGAGGAAAATGAAATAATAGAGGATTTTAGATTGTAAATCTATTATTTAATATGTAGTAGTAGAATCCAGTGCCAATGATGGTATCTAAATGGAAGGGTAGAGAGTAGATATCCCCATTATCTATAAGGTCATCATTAGTATTTTGGATTCACATTAAATATTTGATAAATGGACAAAAATTATACTTTGTCTTTTTGTCTCTAATTTTAGAGGAAATAGGGGAACATGGGATGAGGTAAAACTAGGGGATTTATATGTTATCCATGACCTACCACAACCTATACAGGGTCATTAAACTCACATAAGTTTATCTAGGTTAACTCAAAATAGTTTTGATAAATTTTTATGAGAGGTTAAAACCCTATTATAAGAATAATAATGTGTAAAATGTATGGAACACTAATTTCACTAGGTGGGTAGAAATAGGTTGCAAGAGGGAGTATCCACACATGGTGGCATCCATAAAATAAATGATTGGATCACATAACCGTAATGAAATATTATAGGTGTTAGTGATAAGGAGGGAACAATATTATCCATATTTGGTGGTAGTAAATAATCTATCGTATTAGTGAAAACACTGAGGTCCACCCATCAGATAGATTTACATATGGATTAGTAGAACTATATAAGGTAGAAATTTTTAATATATTGGTAGTGTACATGGGGAAGAGAGAGAGATGAAGGAAATATGAAGAACTAGGACATATTAAGTGGAGATTAATAGTACCAGGTATAACCATTATAAATCTATGGATTGAGTAGGTATATCATGGAGGAAATGACATGGAAGAGGCTGAGGTGGATGGGAAATATCAAAATATAGAGTAGGAGGCTACGGTTTTTTAAGTGTCTATGGAAGAGGCTAAAGTAGATAATTAATTATATACTATAAAAAAATATATATTAGTATGAGGGATTCCACATAACCATAATTTAATAAAATATGGACATATTACTAAGAATTTAGACTAATAGTATTGTTTTTTAGAGATTTATATTATTTGAATTTAAATTTATATATTGTTATCATGGGGTTTTAGTTACTGGATATCTAAATCTAATTTTGTATATTAGATTCTAATATATCTATTATTTTATTTAAACTATTGCGGAATAATATTATAATTATATATTTATTGGTTTTACACTTTAAAATTAATATTTTGATGAAATGGGCCAATAGTTGAGCATGATACAATTGTTGAAATGGGACAAGATCACATAATGTGACCCCAAATTTCTCATAGTATTACCTAATATTTTTTATACTATTATTTAATATTTATACAATTTTTACCATATATTAACTAATGATATCATGAAATGGAATATTTACAAATATTAGTACAACTATGTGAGACATACTTACACCATGTATAAGTATTGGACAATATTTTTCATCGGCCATGCCCAAAGTAAAACATACTTGTCATTGTTCATATATTTTTTATAATGGGTATTTTCCCATTATACACAAGGTAATAACATAGGAATTTATTAATCATATTAATTTATAGGTCATTATACCTATCTTTGTAGAATGGACATGTTTCCATTCTATCCAAGATAAGAATATACACCTCTATTGCTCATATTATTACTATCTTATGTAGATTGGGCATATTATTGTAAAACCAAAGTAGGTTCTACATACGTCAATCCAAATTTGAAAATATCACACTTTATGTGCCATGATATGTGAAATAATTAATCACTTCAAAATAAAATTGATATTTTTTAAGACAAGGCTAACATTTGGTTTCATGCCCCATAGTACTTGATATATCCATGATTAATAGATCTAGTCATATTCTAATGTGAAAAGAAATTAACATGTAAATGAAATCCCATATTAATTTTTATTTAAGATTTACTATGGGATATTCCATGACTATGAGACCCCATGATCTCATTCTAAGCACCACGTGTTTTCACTTTTCTATTGGAATTATGTTTAAAACAATGTGTGTTCTTTATAATTTTTTTACAATTTGATTGTGTATCTTGGCATATTTTGACCATGTTAATTTTGACATATAGATATATAATGTGGACTTAAAGTTTAAATGGATCGAATCATTTTATTGATGCCACCTTGAGAATAAAATACACCTACATGAATTTATTGCTTCATGACAATTTCCATGTGTTATCTCATGATGTTTGTATCCATATAAAATGGGAAAATAGGTAACTTGATCTTGGTTAAAGATACCCAACCCATGTGTCCCTCTTGCTTACTCTCATGACCCTAATAGGCATGTTTTCACTAATTTTTAGTCATTCATAGCCTTCTAGAATTGATCCTAGCTAAGATAGACCCTTTTCCCGTAACTAATCCATCCCCAAAGGACACATTACCTCAAGAATATAGCAAAAATATTAGAAAATAGCATTGGTGTCAATCTTATCTACTTTCGATGGTCATGTCCAAGTGAAATTTTTGGCCTAATGATCAATTGATTCTAGCTCCCCATACTTATCCTTGTCAGCCTGATGTGAGCATATTCAATCCATGACCAATAGATCCCTATAAAATCCAATTCAAATATAATTTGCAAAGGGTTAAAAAATATCACTAAGCAAGAAAGAAAGCAAGAAAGACTACTCAATCAATCTTCCCTATTCTCTGCATACAACCAACTAATATACTTACAAGATTATTCAAAACCTTACACATGTACCTAACCACCTCAAGTACATATAGTTTAGAATTTTTAATATTCATACACTCAATTTCATAAATCAAATAAAGTGGGAGGACTATATATGGCTTGATCCCTCTTTAAAGTATTTGTATGTAGGCAGTTTGCCGACATAAGGGGTAGATACACATTTAGTGAATCTTACACACACTAAACCCCCCATATATTTTTAAATTGGTTAAATCAAAATGAATTATAGGGTAAAAGATAAAATATATTTTAAATGGATCTCTACAAACTTATAGCTACCAAAACTTCATGGACAAGGTCACTCAGACCTGGCAAACAAAACATATAAATCTTAGATCCTCAGGACAAAAATAATAGAGGTGAAATATAGTGTATATTCCACTCCTATCCACTTTTATATCTCCTATACAATAATAAAACAAAGGTCAAATATCAATTTGAGATAGTGTCATAGTCCTATATAGTGAATATCAGACCCTGTCTCAGTCATATCAGTCAATTTCTAGTTAGGTCTCCTTTTCCATTTCTTCTTACTATTTTTGGAAAGGTACAAATTTCAATCTACTTTATAAAAATTATTAGATTAATTATTTAATAATTTTACTACTCAGACCTTTTAACTAAATTAGGAATAATACATCAATATTTTCAAAATTATTAAATCATTTTATGAATTTGAATTACTTTTTTTGTGCATGAAAACCCTAAAAACCCTAGGGTAAATTTTCTACTAATTTTTCCTATATTTTTATGATTTTTTAACTACATAATAAATTTAGGAATTAGTATTTAATTTTAATTTTTTAGTAATTTTAAAATAATTTTCTTTTATACCCTAGTTGCCCATATGAAGTCCTAGTAATTTTCCAATCATTTTAGAGATTTTTAATAACATATTTAAATTAAAAAATCCATTCAAATTTCAAAACTCAATAGTAAATTTTCCAAAACTTTTATTTTAAAAAACCCTAGTTGCATCTTCTAAGTCTCATTAAATCACTAATTTTCCAATAAATTTCTAATTTTTTACTTACATATTTCCCTCAAACATTCACATTCAATTTCAAAATTTCATAGTAATTATTCAAATAACTATTTTAAAAACCCTAGTTGAATATACTAGATCCCATTGCTTTTTGTGGTATCACCTTACATGTTTGTGAGATTCATATCCTTTTATACATACTCTAGTTCCTTGTTTAGATTATATATGTTATATCTTTTATACTATAATCCAAGTTGTTTTATTTTACCTCCTAAGTTCCTTTCATCTCTTCCTTCAATACAAAGTGTAAAACTTGGTGGAAATCCTCCTGAATTCACCTAAATTCCTACAAATTGACCATATACCATGGTTAAACAACCAATTCAGGTTCATGTTATAGATTTTACACATCCATATTACACCAATTTCAATGAGGATAATTTTAACAAATCACAATATGAGAATAATAATGATGAAATAAAAAAAATGTTCATGATCCACCACATCAAACTCTTGATCAAATTCCACCAAATTTTAATAATGAAGTTGTCGTCAACAAAGATTTGATCCTACAAAGTTTTTGAGAAAGACTCTAGGACCAGCCCTGAGATCTTACTCTTATTTTACAATCTATCATAGAAATAAAAAAGGATAGACAAGTTGAGTCTTCCATTCCTTCAGAGCAACCATTTACAAATGACATTATGGGGGTAATTATGTCTCAATAACCCCCTATATCATCCCAACCTACCTCTATGCCACCAACTACATCAAGTACATCTTTGTCTCCTGATGTGGTAACCATTGTGTAAGAGATAAAATATCTTCAATCCAAGGTGCTACATATTGATAAAGGCACCTCTAGACCTACATAAGATTTATATTCTTTTTATCTATTACATACAACATTGGCACATCACATTGTTTCTACACCCTTGCCACTAGGTTTGGTTCAACCCAAGCTTACTCTATATGATGGCAAGGGTGATCCAAAGACACATTTGAGAGCTTTTCATGCAACGTTCTTGGACTATGTACCAAATTAATAGATACTTACCAAGCTATTTAGAGCCTAAAGGATTATGCTTTACAATAGTTCTATAGTTTACCAAATCAATTGGTAAATACATTCAATCCTTTAGTTGACATGTTCCTAGCTCATTTCAACATTAACATTGGTGATAAGGTTCCATATGCCCAAGTTCCATAATAGAAACAAAGGTCAAATGAGCATATTACAAATTATGTTCTTTGATATAAGTCTATTTTGGCTAAGATGACTAACCCCATGGCTAATCAAGAATTACAAGATCTCTTCAAATGGAGTCTTTTACCATCTTTACATGAATCAATTATCTTAAAAATATTCTCTTCCTTCACTGAATTGTGTCACACAATAAAAGAAAGAGAAGTCAAGTTAATTTTAATGGGTGAACTAAAGTACACAAGTATCTCAAAAATAAAAATAAAGAGTAATAACAAAGTCCCATACAAATTCAAGGTTAATGATAACAAGATTTAAAATCAACTGATACATAATGCAGCTTTTGATCCCCCTTAGTAAGTGGTTTTATTAGCACTTCCTTTGTAAACCTTCACCAATCTACTAGTTTCTCCAACTAGAGTTTTACAATAGCTATTAGAGTGAAACATCATATCTTTCCCTCCTATTTAGGAAGTTAAACCAACAAATCCTCTTCCATGGGGATATGATCAACATGTATTTTATGAGTTTCATAGGGCACTAGGCCATATACCAAATAGATCCATCAATTTATGACATAAGATATAGGATTTTATAGATGGAAATCATATTGATCTTGGCACTTCTGTTGATCATCATCAGGAAAATTAAACACAAGATAAATCTTTTAAAATCTTCTCAGATCTTTTCTATAGCATTCTAAGCAAGAGGTAGGGGACACATTAGGGGTTCACCATGCATATCGTGCACATATACCACCAGATACATACAAATCACCTTCAATTGAAATACATCCTTTAAGAAACATTATTGGTGTATACAATTTTAGAGTTCCAACTACACCTTCCATGTCCTTCTTAAAGTGGGAGATAATTGAGGATGATTTGGATTATCATGCACTCTTTGTTAGAGATTAAATTCATAATCACCCTATTCATAGTATTATCATAAATAATGGATCTAGTGTGAACATGTGTACTATAAAATTATTTCATCATTTGGGATATTTAAAGAAGGATATTACCTTAATTGATATAGTTATCAGTTGATTTAGTAGGCATATATAGATTTCATTAGGTGAGATTGTACTTCCTTTATAGGTTGGTCCAACACACATTTCCATACCATTCATTATATTTCCTAGTGTAGGAGTTTTTGATATGCTATTTTTACAACCTTAGATTAAGAATCATTGAACAATACCTTCTAAAATCCATAGATATGTGAAATTCATTCATGATAATTAGGTTTTTATAGTTGGTTGAGTTCCATATGAGTTACCACTCCCCACTTTTGAGGTACCTTCTACTTTGTAGTCTCCAGTTTCAAAATTTCCACCAATTATAGTTCTTCCTCTAGTTTCATTGCCACTACTATCTAATTTTGGTTCTCTTTCTAAAATAGTAGAAAAATGAGACTTTTCAAAAGCAAGTAGAAAAGTAGGTTCAACTATAGTTTTGCATAGTCAAACTAGTTTAGAATCAATAGTTTTTTTATATAATTTCACTTAGATAATCCCGATATAGGGGGAGTTATGTGAATCATGATGGCTCTCACTTCTATTTCTAGATATGATAGTTGGTATAACTTCCAGAGCAAAATCCATGTTCTAGACACCAATGATTGGGGGCAATGTGTGCTGCACATTTGTTTGATTTTCTTTTTGAATTTAGTATTACCAAGGAATTCTCAGTAGTTTCATGCCTTACTAAACTTGGAGGTGGTTGGCATCATTTCAGAGTGTCTTTCATACAAGACTAACCTCTACATTTTTTGGAGTGGCATTCATATAAGCTTACTACATTAGTTTTAGAGTGGCTTTAATGCAATCCTAATCTCCATCTTTTAGAGTAGCCTAGTGTGGCCTAGTTTCTAGAATATATTGGATATCCATGCCAACATTATTATATTATAGAGAATTTATGGGATTTAGGATCCATCTCATATTATAAACATTTTATTCCAATATCAGTTCATAGCTTCACTTCACAAGGCATTGATGGATCCAAAGGACTAATTAGCCTTTGTATTCTTGAGCCACATACTCAGAGGGATTAGATACCCAATCCAAACATCAATTAACACACTCATGACCACATAAATTCACTTAGTGGGTAATGATGGAGCCAAAGGGCTAGCCTTTACATTCTTGAGCCACTTTTGGGGAATTGAGTACTCAATTCTATTCATGATATTACTCTTGCTACAACATCATCCAACATTAATCAACATCATACATCATCACTCAAAATCACAATAGGTTTTATATTGGTTCACATACTCAATGAGGTGTATTCATTCCTATCTCTTCCTCTCTCTCTCTCATACACATAGCTTTAACATTATTTTTTAGATATAACATATCTAGTAAGAACTGATCTACTCTTTATTTTATCTTGTAGATTGACACTTCATATCATGATCTCTCTATGCACACCCAAGATCACACAGCTTCATGAGCTTCACCCTTACAGGTTAATTTTAGGTATGCTTTCTATTTTTATTTTATCCTAGTATTTCACTTTGTTGCATCATTAGAATAAGGGGGGATTATAGGCATATAAAATGTGAAAATTGGTAAATTGAGTGTGGTAAAAGACACTCAACCCATTGGTCCCTCTTTATTTCTCTCATGACCCTCATAGGCATCTTTTGACTAATTCTCAATCATTTGTAGCCTTATATACTTAACACTAGTTGAGTCAGACCTCTTTTTCCATGACTAATCCATCCCCCAAAATATAGTAAGCTTAGGAAAATAGCACTACACTTGGATAGTAGCACTAGTGCCACTCCCATCAAATTTTGGCACTCTTATCCAATTGTAATTTTGGCCCTAATGGTCAATTACTTTTGGTTCCCCATCCTTATATTTGTCAACCTAATGCAAACACATTCAATCCATGACTAATGAATCCCTATAAAATCCCATTAAAAGATCATTTGGAAAGGGTTGAAAAATATCACTAAGCAAACAAGAATACAAGCAAGACTACTCAAGCAATCTTCCCTATTCTTTGCATATAACTAGACAATATAATTACAAGCTTATTCAAAACATGACACTAGCACCTAGCCACCTCAAATACATTCATTTTAGTATTTTACATATTCACACACTTAATTATATAAATAACACCAAGTGGGATAACTACATATGGCTTGATCCCTCTTTGAAGTATTGGTATGTAAGCAACATTCCCACATAATGGGTATGGATACACATTTAGTGAATCTTAAACACACTAACCCCCCCTCTCTTTTTAAATTGGCAAAATCATAATGGAGTATAGGATTTTAAGATAAAATCTACTCTACATGGATATCTATAGGCTTCCATCTATCAAAACTTCATGGATAGGGTCACTCAAACCTAATGAATAAAACCCAAAAAGCTTAGATCCTTAGGATACTAGTGGCAGAGGTGGACTACAGTATTGGTACCACTCCTATACACTTTTAGTGCTACTATCCAATCATAAAACAAAGTTCAAATCCTAGTTTGTGATATTTTCCCAGTCCTACATAATGAATATCAAACCCTATCTCAACAATATCAGTTAGTTTTTAGATAAGTCTTCTTTTCCATTTATTATTAATATTTTTAGAAATGTAAAAATTACAATCTAATTTACATAAATCAGTAGCTTAATTATTGCATTTTTATTATCTAATTTTTCTACTTAGACCCTTTAACTAAATTAGGAATAATACACTAATATTCCCAATTTTTTTAAATAATTGTTCTATAATTATTAAAATTAGTATATTATATTTATATAGTTTATCTAATTTATATTTATTTATTTTATGTATAGAAATTACTTATTTGAATTAAAGATAAAATAAATATAAATTTTATACAGATCTATAAATTATGAATAAAATCATTTAAAACTTATATTAGGAAAACCTAAACTTAAAATTATTTCCTTGTAGTTCAACACTTCACAACCTTCTCTATCATATATCACTATCTTCTATAAATTGTGTGCTTAAAATACAAATAAAAAATTTTGAACCCCAAATATTATGGTGCACAACTACTGACACACATTCCATGAAATTAAATATAATAATAATAGTAACTACATTATTAAAAATATTTTATTACATTATTCAAAATTAATTGAAATATATTCCTACAATGAGAATTATGAGAAAAAATATGAAATAAACATTAATATTTAACTCATAATAAAAAAGACCATTAAATTATTAAGTCATTAGTTCAAGTCCTAAACTTGTATAAAAAATGACTCAATGGAACAAATATAAATCTCCAATTCATATTAAACAATAGTAAAAAAATAATTTTAAGTTATTTAAGCATGCTTCAAAATAAAAAATTCAAAAAACCCACATCCCAAAGAAAGATGATATGACATATTAATTGGAGATATTCAATAGTTTCATATTAGCATTAATTACCACTTTCAAGTAGTGAAAGGTATGTTTTAATAGCCTCAATTACTTTATTACATATCTTAATCACTCTTCCTTTCCATTTGTTATTTGGTGTCTATGACTAGATGATTTTATCCACATAAATGTTTTATATAATTTATTCTCATTCGACCCGTGTTTTATTAGGCCTCAAAAAATACTAATAAATACTTCACCTTCTTCTCTCTGTCATGATTTCCAATATTCAATCCTCAACCTTTCAACCACATTATCACCTTCTAGTTTAAATTATATATCCCCATCTATGCTTCCCATCCATATATTTTCATTTTAATTTGTTGGCCATATTTGAAGCATTTTTCCCACATACACATCCATCAATGGATTTAATGGTTGTTTAAATAATCCATAAATAATCCTAACATAAATGTCATTATTACCTTTGATATGTTGATTCATGTAATATTTTAAGTGAAAATGTGTGGCCACTTTGATAGTTTTTAGTTCTAGGTTCACATTTAGTTTCATTCCACATAATACATGATATATTCATGACTAATGAACTAAGTCACATTATAATGCAAAATATAAAAATTAATATGTACACACATGCCTAATTAAAAAAAAAAATTAAGATGTTATTGGAGATAGGCCATGACTCTATGACCCCATGATCCCATTTTGATTTTCACATGTATTGACTTTGATATCCTAATTAATAATGTTTAAAACATTATAATATGTTCTTTATTGGTTTTTTAGGCATGATAATAGTACATTTTCATATTTGAAGTATGAATAGGTGGACATATGGAGACATAAATTGGTCTAAAGTTTCAATAGATCCATTCATTTTATTAAAGCCACATTCAAAAGAAAATAGAACACCAAGACTTCTTGAATTCATGATGATTGTCATGATTTTCATATTTTATGTATGAATAGGTGTAAATATGGAGAGATAAATTGGATTAAAGTTTTAATGGATCCATTCATTTTATTGACTCCACATTTAGAACAAAATAAACCACTATGATTTCTTAGATTTATGATGATTGCCATAAGATCTTTCGGATGTATAATTGATAATGTGTTTTAAATTTTTTAGATGCTATATATATTTTATTCTATGTAGGTAAAAAATATGAGAATAAAATATAAAAAACATATAAAGGTTTCACATATATGTAGACTGTCAATAAATTTATTTTAAGATTGTTAGACCCAAACCTAAACTTGAAATATTTATTTTATTTTAACACTTAACATCCCTCTATTTATTGAATCAATAGATTTTATTATGTTATTAAAACACACGTTAACAAGTATTAACCCCTAAACATGCACACACATGTGCACGCACGCACGCACACAAACGCACGCACGCGCACACTCACACACACACACACACACACACACACACACACACACACACACACACACACACACACACACACACACACACACACACACACACACACACACACACACACACACAAACTTATGTATAATATTTCTATTGAATGCAAAATATTTAAAAAATATTTTGATTACATATGTGAACATAAAATTAAATATATTCTTAGCTAAAAAATTATGTAAAATAATTATCTAAAACGAAAATAAATATTTTAATCATATTTAATAAACATTAGAATTACCATCTGAATGGGGCAATAATAATAATCATAAATATATGAAGGTATAAGAAGGTTGAATATAATCTTGTCAAATAGAAGTAATTGAGATCTATCTTCAAATCATATTAAACAATCATGATAAAAATATATGGTCATGTTAGGAAAGTGTGATTCAGGATATAAATTTTAGAAACCCACATCTTAGGCCAATAATATATCACATATTAATTTATGATATTAGGTAGTTTTACCTTAGCATTCACTACGATGTTTAATTAGTGAAAGGTATAACTCAATGGCCTCATATCATTTTTAAGGTATATTAATCGATCCTCCTTTTTAATTTTTTTGTCAATGCCAATATGATGCCATCCACATCAGCATATTATTTAATTTCATTTTTTTGATCCAAGTTTTTTGTGGCATCATAAAATCTTGATACAACGCTTTATCTTATTCTCTCTTTGATGGTTTCTATTAGTGAATCCTCATCTTTTTATCTACATTCTCACCTTTTAGTATAATATTAATATCTGAATTTACCCTTCCCATTAGTATCTTTCCATTTTAATTTGTTGGAAATAATATAAGCTTATGTCCTACTTACACTTCCATAAATGGAATGATTCTTTTTTAGATATTCGATAAATATGCCCAACATAAATATCATTATTACTTGCGATATGTTTACTTAATATAGTCTAGTCTTAAAAAAGTGTGACTCATTATTTAGTCATATATTTCATTTTATTACATTTTAATGGTAAAATAAAATCATATGACATCCTGCTACAAATTACAAATGGTCTATTCAAATCAACATTTTCCTAATATGTTATATTCAGAAGTCAGTATTCTCTACCTTCACCTATTGCACATTTTTCCCATTTTTTAATATATGTTTTTATTCCCTTTCTAATATATTTTATTTATTTTATTTATTTGAAAGGTGCCAAAGGATACTTCCCTTCTAAAAAATTTAGTTCATGATTATCCTTAGTACACCAGATTGCATCTGGATGAGACCAATACAAATAAACTATTATTGGTTTATATTCCATCATTGGTATGCTATCCAAAACTTAGAACCTAAGCATATTATATTTGATAATACTCATTATCTTATGGTTTCCATCAAACATGTGCAGTTCCATAAAGGTAGTGAAGTCATAAAATTGCTTATTAAAGTAAGGATTTAATGTACTTGACCCATCTTGGCATGTTTTTATATGTGTCCATCATATATGGAAATATAAATGTGTCTAATTTTAATAATGATGTTTCTAATCTACCAAAATTTCTATATATACATATATACATACATACATACATACATACATACATACATACATACATACATATATATATATATATATATATTTGTGAGTTGTCCTAATAGAAGGAAGGTTATATAAATAATGTTGAATACTATTATTTATATCAAAAATGTTGAAAATGAAAATAAAGTACAAATATTGATGTCACTCAAATCATTATCCATTTGAAAGTAGAGGATAAGTGGCTAGTTTTTAAATAAATTACTTACACTAGAAACATTAATTACTTTATAATGGACATTGTCTTTCTTGTACAATTTATTTATGTACTTGATATTTAATAGAACATCATGCAATGGTTATTTAGATGATATATAACTATAAAAAAAATACCCATATTAATTCGTGATGGGTTATTTAAGCTTCCTCAAACACAAATAATGATGTCACTATTTTTTTTATCCATGTTCAATAAATGTTACACAAAAGTCCAAAACTCATGGTCTTGTGTTCATGTGTGTGCATACTAGTCAAAGTACTTGGGAGATTCATAACATTAATTATTTACTTTTATTTTTTTCCTATCCTCGGTATGGAAGTTTTTATTTTATTCATATTATCATTCAAAATGCTCATGAAATCCTGAGGTTCTTCCTCTAATTTTAATGTATGTGAAAACTAATGTGCATACCGAATTTGAATATATTGATTATCCCATGTTTGTTCCTATTCAATTTTTGAGAGTGATTATAGGCATGTGGTGTCTATACATTTGTTTTATATATTTTTAGACTCATAAATCTTGGTGAATAAGTATTTTTTTGTAATCAAAACATGTCAAAATATTTTGGTCATTGTATTATTTAATATTGATTGCTACACTGGAGGAAGTTTAAATAATATGAGTTCCTCATTACACTTATTTTAAATTATATTGTGGGTATATAATGGAGTATGAAATTGTTCAAGAATTTATATTCCATATTGTCCTACAAAAAATTTGGTGAAATATATGAATTTGTCTCAACTATTCTTGATACACAATAAAGTTTTGTAGTGGTATTTGACCTTTATTTATCTTTCCCATTTTAACAATTTAGTACAACCATAACACGATTTATCTAGTCAAATTTATGACTGTAGAAGGTGCTCATTGGGTACCAACATGCTTATTCCATCAATTTTCAAATAAATCCATCCCATTAAATTTAATTTTAGGTACCTCCATATATTTACCATCCACATTAAATATGGTATTTTTTGTTAATGCATATAACACAAAATTATTTGTATTCTTCATTCAGGGCTCTATTTATGTTGCATATAACTCTAACTGAAGTGAAAAAATGTTTTGAGACAAAGATTTTTAATAATGATTTTTCACATTTTTGACTTCATACATAAAAATTGACCATTTTATATGTCATCAAATTTTTTATTTGATTAATGGGCTAGAGGGGCATTCAATTTGTGACATTTTTGAGCATTATAGGGTCTTATGATCACTTTTTTAGAATTATTATATTAAGTGGAATTAAAATAAATTACCTATACCAAATGGGGTTATCAATATTATAATGAATCCCACATGTTGATCTCAACCTCTTTTGGGACTTTTTTGAATCTGGCATCCAAAAGAGAAACATTTATGTCTACCAATTGCCCAGAAAGGTATTGCATGAGATATCCATTAGATAGGGAGCATCATTTTCAATGAGGGTTGAATACCATATAATTATTCACACAAAATGTATTATCATCCAATCCTATTAATTGTATAATGTCTTCTTTAATTACATTTGTAATTGTTCCCTATAAAACGTTTTTGCTCATAGATAAACACAAATGGATCAATTTGGTAGCAACTACCCTAAGTTTCAAATTGTGTTCACCACTATGTATAATGTAAGAACCATTGAATTAAGCACTCCATTCATTAACCCTAAGGGTGATTTTTTTCATGCAAAATCAAATGTTTTATTATAAACACTATTAATTTATTGTATTCTAGAAAAATCAAAGATCAAAACATAAATTTACTATATTTTTTATCATTACACCAAATATTAAGGGTTTTAATATATTTTCATGAATTTATGATCTTATAGCATAAGATTTACAGAACCTCAAGGTGTGTTGTAGTCTCTGTTATAACATTTGAAATCAAGAATGACATTTTATGTGAAAAAATTAGTTATATCTTTATGACATGTATAATTTATGGTGATTGCACTATCATCACTATAATCTGACTCTTTCATAGAACTATAATCCTATAAGTCAATAAAAATATATTGAATATGAACATGGGGAATACAAAAATATAGATGATTTTAAAATTTACTCTATTTCCATAGAATGTACTATCCTTTATTCTCAACATCTATCATGTTTTCAAATTCATCAACTAGATAAGGCAATTTTATTTTTACATCCAATAATATGTTAATACTAATATAAAAATATCCTCTTCACAGATATCCACAATGTAATATCCTATTTCTTAGAAATACTCTAGCCTTTATAAATTTGGTTCCTTTTGAAATTGAGTCCATCATATAATCCTCTCCAAATTCAATAGGCATTAATGCTATAGTAAAAAAATAAACATATGATGAAATCAAATATGTAAGGCCCTATCAAATTAAACATAAAAATAAATTTTAGATGAAAGGAAATTTGTATAGTAATTACTAAGTGTAATATAAGTATCATGTAATAATATATGAATTTATAGGATTAAATGTATATATACAAATAAGATTAAAATTTTAGCAAGGTGATATGTGAAAATTAATTGTATCATATGATGTGTCATTGATATAAACATATCATGAAAATGTTGAGACATTATCAACCTTAACCTCATAAAACAAGTTTAAAAAAAATTGAAAAAATTGTGTAGGAACATATTTATTGGTAAATTGGGTTGGGTCTATCCTTATCTAATAGCATTAAAATGTAAGAAATTCACAATCAATTAATTGAATTAAGGGAATTAAAGATTGACTTGTGCCAACAACCTCAATGGCTATAAGTTTTGACTAGAAATATATAGTTAAGTATTAAAACATGGCATAAACCTACACAAAATAATTTAATATTAAAAAATTAAAATTTACCTATAAATAGTAGTTGAATCTTTTATTTTAACTCATTGATGTATCAACAAAAAGGTGACTAATTAGCATTCTTGGCCCATTCAAAAGTCCACTAATTTTACATCTCATCCATAGAATACTAAAAACTAATGTTATAATAAACATAGATTTTTATCTAATTTTTGTTCCTTATACTTTAAATAATATTACCATTTAAGGTTAAAATTTTATCATAAAACTATCATAAAATAAATTCAAGATAGGTAGAGTTAACGATCAAATTTATGCCCAATTTCCATGTAAGAGGTAAATTTGATAGTCAACCTTACTTATAAGGAAAAAACATATAACTATTATCCATTAAAATTTTACTTTCAAAGGTTAATAAAACCGTAAGTAAAAAATTATTATGATGATGGTTTAATACATTTTGCTTAAATATGTTTATGTTATAAACATAAACTTTTAAAATTTAGAGCTCCTAGGAAGTGAAAACTAAGATGTATTATAATCTTAGAGTATGTGTTTATAATGATTAATATTAATCCTTAGATATAAATATTAACTTGACTTAATTGGATTAAAATTTACAAAAAAATTCACATTCTTAATAATTTTTTTAATATATATATATATATATAATCTTAAAAGAAACATGAATAGATACATATATACATACATATACATAATAAAGATATATGAAAACGTTATTCATAAACAAAATAAATTGATCGTAATCATATAGTCCTATAAATAAATTTTTCATCAACATTATTAAAATATTATATTGGTGATGGGTAGATGAATTAAATTATATTATGGCCATTTTTAATGTGATGGATGGTTGGGTCATTCACTTATGACCTTTCTCATAGTGACTACCTAGTATGATAAATGTCATTTTACTGTGCCCGTTTTTTAATTGAGAAATCATAAAATAGTGATGGATGATTGGATATAAAAGCTTAATCTTGTTGACATTAAATTCATTAATGAAATAATGAGGGTTTTAAAATATAATCTTGATTAGATGATGAAATTAATTTAAAATAACCCTAATTTATTAAAAAAAATGAGATCAATATACTAAAACTATCACCTATTTCATCTACAAATATTAAAAGTTGATTATAAAATATTAATTGTGATATGACAAAAAATGACACAATTATTTTGTTTTTGAACTTTTACTAGTTAGATAATGATCAATAAATCATATTAATAAATAATCCTTCACTTAATGCATCTTGGGAATTGGGCATAGGTGGTTTATTGTATTGTTTAACTATTTACATCTTCATTATTCAAGATGTCTATAGAAGAATACTGACATTCTATTTTAGTTTTTAAGCCTTCTATTTGTATATTTACATAAAATTGATTTACTTTTTAAAACCATAATACCCTAATTAGGCTGTCCAAATTTGGGGGATGTTATATAAGTGATGAATAGTTAGCCTTGTAGCATGGAACTATTACATTATATGAATTTTATCTACCTGAATAATCCCATAATTAATGCATATTATGAATTAGGCGTAGGTGGTTTATTTTTTCATAAATCTTCGTGAATAAGTATTTTTTTGTAATCAAAACATGTCAAAATATTTGGGTCATTGTATTATTAAATCTTGATTGCTACACTGGAGGAAGTTTAAATAATATGAGTTCCTCATTACACTTATTTTAAATTATATTGTGGGTATACAATGGAGTATGAAATTGTTCAAGAATTTATATTCCATATTGTCCTACAAAAAATTTGGTGAATTATATGAATTTGTCTCAACTATTCTTGATATACAATAAAGTTTTGTAGTGGTATTTGACCTTTATTTATCTTTCCCATTTTAACAATTTAGTACAACCATAACATGATTTATCTAGTAAAATTTATGACTGTAGAAGGTGCTCATTGGGTACCAACATGCTTATTCCATCAATTTTCAAATAAATCCATCCCATTAAATTTAATTTTAGGTACCTCCATATATTTACCATCCACATTAAATATGGTATTTTTTGTTAATGCATATAACACAAAATTATTTGTATTCTTCATTCAAGGCTCTATTTATGTTGCATATAACTCTAACTAAAGTGAAAAAAATGTTTTGAGACAAAGATTTTTTATAATGATTTTTCACATTTTCGACTTCATACATAAAAATTGACCATTTTATGTCATCAAATTTTTTATTTGATTAATGGGCTAGAGGGGCATTCAATTTGTGACATTTTTTAGCATTATAGGGTCTTATGATCACTTTTTTAGAATGATTATATTAAGTGGAATTAAAATAAATTACCTATACCAAATGGGGTTATCAATATTATAATGAATCCCACATGTTGATCTCAACCTCTTTTGGGACTTTTTGAATCTGGCATCCAAAAGAGAAACATTTATGTCTACCAATTGCCGAGAAAGGTATTGCATGAGATATCCATTAGATAGGGAGCATCATTTTCAAGGAGGATTGAATACCATATAATTATTCACACAAAATGTATTATCATCCAATCCTATTAATTGTATAATGTCTTCTTCAATTACATTTGTAATTGTTCCCTATAAAACATTTTGGCTCATAGATAAACACAAATGGATCAATTTGGTAGCAACTCCCCTAAGTTTCAAATTGTGTTCACCACTATGTATAATGTAAGAACCATTGAATTAAGCACTCCATTCATTAACCTTAAGGGTGATTTTTTTCATGCAAAATCAAATGTTTTATTATAAACTATATTAATTTATTGGATTCTAGAAAAATCAAAGATCAAAACATAAATTTACTATATTTTTTTATCATTACACCAAATATTAAGGGTTTTAATATATTTTCATGAATTTATGATCTTACAGCATAAGATTTACAGAACCTCAAGGTGTGTTGTAGTCTCTATTATAACATTTGAAATCGAGAATGACATTTTATGTGACAAAATTAGTTATATCTTTATGACATGTATAATTTATGGTGATTGCACTTTCATCACTATAATCTCCCTCTTTCATAGAACTATAATCCTCTAAGTCAATAAAAGTATATTGAATATGAACATGGGGAAAGCAAAAATATAGATGATTTTAAAATTTACTCTATTTCCATAGAATGTACTATCCTTTATTCTCAACATCTATCATGTTTTCAAATTCATCAACTAGATAAGGCAATTTTATTTTTACATCCAATAATATGTTAATACTAACATAAAAATATCCTCTTCACAGATATCCACAATGTAATATCCTATTTCTTAGAAATACTCTAGCCTTTATAAATTTGGTTCCTTTTATAATTGAGTTCATCATATAATCCTCTCCAAATTCAATAGGCATTAATGATATAGTAAAAAAATAAACATATGATGAAATCAAATATGTAAGGCCCTATCAAATTAAACATAAAAATAAATTTTAGATGAAAGGAAATTTGTATAGTAATTACTAAGTGTAATATAAGTGTCATGTAATAATATATGAATTTATAGGATTAAATGTATAGATACAAATAAGATTAAAATTTTAGCAAG
Source organism: Torreya grandis (assembly GCA_037957365.1). Lineage (NCBI taxonomy): Eukaryota > Viridiplantae > Streptophyta > Pinopsida > Cupressales > Taxaceae > Torreya > Torreya grandis. The sequence goes on from JARHVA010000801.1 coordinate 4,187,187, forward strand.
GTGATATGTGAAAATTAATTGTATCATATGATGTGTCATTGATATAAACATATCATGAAAATATTGAGACATTATCAACCTTAACCTCATAAAACAAGTTTAAAAAAATTGAAAAAATTGTGTAGGAACATATTTATTGGTAAATTGGGCTGGGTCCATCCTTATCTAATAGCATTAAAATGTAAGAAATTCACAATCAATTAATTGAATTAAGGGAATTAAAGATTGACTTGTGCCAACAACCTCAATGGCTATAAGTTTTGACTAGAAATATATAGTTAAGTATTAAAACATGGCATAAACCTACACAAAATAATTTAATATTAAAAAATTAAAATTTACCTATAAATAGTAGTTGAATATTTTATTTTAACTCATTGATGTATCAACAAAAAGGTGACTAATTAGCATTCTTGGTCCATTCAAAACTCCACTAATTTTACATCTCATCCATAGAATACTAAATACTAATGTTATAATAAACATAGATTTTTATCTAATTTTTGTTTCTTATACTTTAAATAATATTACCATTTAAGGTTGAAATTTTATCATAAAACTATCATAAAATAAATTCAAGATAGGTAGAGTTAACGATCAAATTTATGCCCAATTTCCATGTAAGAGGTAAATTTGATAGTCAACCTTACTTCTAACGAAAAAACATATAACTATTATCCATTAAAATTTTACTTTCAAAGGTTAATAAAACTGTAAGTAAAAAATTATTATGATGATGGTTTAATACATTTTGCTTAAATATATTTATGTTATAAACATGAACTTTTAAAATTTAGAGCTCCTAGGAAGTGAAAACTAAGATGTATTATAATCTTAGAGTATGTGTTTATAATTATTAATATTGATCCTTAGATATAAATATTAACTTGACTTAATTGGATTGAAATTTACAAAAAAAATTACATTATTAATATTTTTTTAATATATATATATATATATATATATATATATATAATCATAAAATAAACATGAATAGATACATATATACATACATATACATAATAAAGATATATGAAAATGTTATTCATAAACAAATAAATTGATCGTAATCATATAGTCCTATAAATAAATTTTTCATCAACATTATTAAAATATTATATTTTTAATGGGTAGATGAATTAAATTATATTATGGCCCTTTTTAATGTGATGGATGGTTGGGTCATTCACTCATGACCTTTCTCATAGTGACTACCTAGTATGATAAATGTCATTCTACTGTGCCCATTTTTTAATTGAGAAATCATAAAATAGTGATGGACGATTGGATATAAAAGCTTACTCTTGTTGACATTAAATTCATTAATGAAATAATGAGGGTGTTAAAATATAATCTTGATTAGATGATGAAATTAATTTAAAATAACCCTAATTTATTAAAAAAAAATGGGATCAATATACTAAAACTATCACCTATTTCATCTACAAATATTAAAAGTTGATTATAAAAGATTAAATGTGATATGACAAAAAATGACACAATTATTTTGTTTTTGAACTTTTACTAGTTAGATAATGATCAATAAATCATATTAATAAATAATCCTTCACTTAATGCATCTTGGGAAATGGGCATAGGTGGTTTATTGTATTGTTTAACTATTTACATCTTCATTATTCAAGATGTCTATAGAAGTAATACTGACATTCTATTTTAGTTTTTAAGCCTTCTATTTATATATTTACATAACATTGATTTACTTTTTAAAACCATAATACCCTAATTAGGCTGTCCAAATTATGGGGATGTTATATAAGTGATGAATAGTTAGCCTTGTAGCATGGAGCTATTACATTATATGAATTTTATCTACCTGAATAATCCCATAATTAATGCATATTTTGAATTAGGCATAGGTGGTTTATTTTTTCATTTAATGATTTGCATATTCATTATTAAATATTTATGTAGATTCTATACCCTCACTCTATTTCATTGTTCAAGATTTATCTGATATTTTAATAATGTCAATGAGTATAAGTAGTTTGTCATTTGATAGAAGCTATAGCGAGTCCTAAGTCACCATAAAATATCCATAATATTTTAATAATATGTAAGTAGAGTATATAATCATATTTTTCAATGCCATAAATATTATAAATGGCATCCCATATTAAAATATCTAAAATTATGTTGTCCCATAAATATGAATATGGATACATTATGGATACATTATATTAATTTTAGTTGATATTAGAGAAGCTATTTTAAAATAAATAAATATATATATGTAAGTATTTGGGAAAAAATTGATTTTAATATAATTCTAATTTAGTTAATCTATAGGTAATATTATACATTAAAATATCTTTAATTAATAAAATAAATGTACAATACTTTTAGTTAGATTATTTTGAAGTTGAAATATAATGTGCATGTTTGTTGTAATGTTGATTGGCCAAAATTTATAATTGAATAATTTACAATACATACTTATTGATTCAATTAATAAAGGAATTTAAAATGAGTACATGATATATATAAAACTAAATAGAAATATAATTAATTCATATTGATCTCAAATAAATATTTTATAGATATAACTCAAGTACATGACTAAGATATGAATATATATTGATGGATATAGTATCCATTCAATTCAAAATTAAAACTAAATATAGTATTACTTTCAAAGTATAAAAAAAACACATTTTTTACTCATGCCTATTATTACTTTTTATATTTCATGGGATGTCATGAATCACTATCTATATTTTGAAGTATTTCTAAGGATGTTTGATGTCGTGTATGACTATAGGTTCACATGGTTTATCTTTATAATTAATTCATATATTTTTCAATTTTTATTTTTATTCAAGACTAAAACTAAATAAAAATATCCATACTAATAAAATTAATTATACCTTCAATTCCTTATTAAAACTAAATAAAAATATCCATACTAATAAAATTAATTATACCTTCAATTCCTTATTAAAACTAAATACAATATTACATTCAAAGTGTCAAAATACACATATTTTATTCATGACTATACTTCTCTCTTATGTTTTCTAACATGCCATGAAGAACTATCGATACTTAGAAAGTATGTCTGTATAATTGTGATCTTTTGGTATGATTGTAGGCTTATGTGGTTTACCTTTATAATAAATGTAAGTTTTTTAATTTTCACATTTTTATTCACTAATCAATTAGATATGATTCCCCATACTAGTACCTTTTTTATTATATAATGTCAACAACCTGGTTTTACAAGGACCAAGAACCATAACAAGTGTTATATAGAAGAGTAGCAGGCCCCATAGGCTGAAACAACAAAAAGAAGTAATAAAATACTACCTATTAAAACCATAAGAAGAAAAAACCATAGTAAAATAAATAGATTAGGAGAGCAAACCCTTCATTGGTTCCTCCTCCTCCTTAGTTATCTTCTCTAGTAAAATTCACTTATTTTTGGATACTTTTCCCCTCATCGTATTATCAAGTCCTTTAGTGTGTTTATTGATGTAATAAAAATATATTTTGATATTAGATGATTATTTAATTTTGATCCCTGTTAGCATGTTTTATTTAGTTGACATAAATATTTTAGCCCAAAGTATACATTGTGTTTATATAACACAATGTAAACTTTGGCCTAAAATATTTAGTTGTGGTCTCCTTTGTATAAATCTAACAAACTTAAGCATAAAAAATTTAGCCTAAAGTTTATTATGTATTTAATAAAAATGAAATAAACCTTAGCCTAAGAATTTAAAACCTAAGTCCCTACCTTAATAGTGTGTTAAATTAAAGCTTGGGCATACTTTTAGATCAATTACTCACACTCCATCATGAGAGGATGATTCAATGGCATGAAGACCCTATATAATTTTGAATTGAGTCTCTACAGCCTAAAAGATTGACACATGGTGAAATCAAATTTAAATCTAACTTAAGAATGGTCTAATGGTTCACGCTTCATCATGTTCTATGATCCAATAGTAAAAAAGAACCAAAAACTTTTCAAAGGCATGTGAATATGCCAAGTGGCATGACCATGATGCTTGATATCTGAAAGGATCCAATTCTAAATGAGGACCCTAATCACTCTTAATATCTTGATCAAATGGATTGAAATAAAAGGGAGTCATTTATAAATGCCAATGGCTAGTGCTCAAAAGTCAATTATGAAAAATACCTCAAAAGGTCCAAATCAAGGCCACATAAGTACCATGAAATCAGTAAAGGACAAAATAAGAGATATTGTGTGCTAAAAAATGAGAAAGTATAAAGGAAAAGGTCTAAATCAAATCCCAATCATGTATGAGCCTAATTCTAGATGAGTTATCACCAATTAAATCTCTAAAACTCTAAACCCTCCATAAAAGAGACCCTAATTGGTTTCATTTGACTAAAATTTGATCCAAGAGAAGATTAATTAAATCTTTTAGCATGAAATATATTTCACAGACATCAATTGTATTCAAGTGTGAATAATTTGTAGAAGTAGAAACCCTGATAGCTTTTAGGCAATAGTTGAAATAAGAAATAAAGCTCTACTTATCTATAGATAGTGAAGGGAGAATATTCAAGGACACTAAATTAGATGTTATAGCCTTAAACAATGAAAACACAATAATTATTCTATATTTTTCATCACCATAAAGGAGATAAAACCCATCACCAAGGAGGAACGTAGAATTTCCATGGTTAGCAAGAAGCATTATGACCTAGTCATTATTTAGATAGACAACCTTCATTACACTAATACGTAACCAGAGGTACTTCATTACATTGATGTTATTTCTCTAATTTTCATATACTATAGGATGGGAAATGATTGGATAATTCATGAAGGAAATTATAAGAAGGTATCTTATATTTTCCCTTTGGCCTTCGACAAATACTATAAGCTTCTAATACCCCATGTACACTTGTCTAAGATTAGTGAGTAGACCAAAAGGAATGACCTAGATACTATCCTAAAACCATATTTAAACCAAGGGAACCATATATTAAGAGACTTTGAGGGTAAAATCCCAATAGTGTAGTTTAAATAAGGGATCAAAGTAATCATGACCCTTTTAAACAGAGCATCATGAACCCCTTCAACCACATATGTCAACAAGACCTAGGTCCCCTATATATATTTCATGGTGGAAGAGAAGATCATCCTTCCAATTGGAGACTTCATTAGTATCTTTCTAGCCAAATAGTTCACCATTATCAAAAAGAAGAGAACCAAATAATTTTATATGATGTCATACCTGATATATGCCCTACTTGCCTCCATTATCTTACTAGACATTAGAAATTGGTCTCCTAAGGGAAAAACCACTATATCCCACCACTATTCAAAATGGCACATCTTCAACTATAAGAACCACATGCAATTCATTTGTGACTATGTATATCCTAATCTGGTAGAGGCCATCATAGGTTATCCCATGCCTAGCGTGCACCCATTGATCATGAAATATGTAGAGATAATGGGGAATGTCTAGGTTTATCTAGATTACATAGTAATATAAATTTATGGAATCATGTCATAACCTTATAAATTGCTTGTGTATGTTCTTAGTATGTTAGTAGAGCAAAAAATTGCCTCTCAACTCATCAATGGTGTTGATGGGGTTTGTAAGGAAAAGAGTAAAGGTCATCTCCACCTCTTTCCTCTAATCATTATAAGGACCATGCTAAAAGAATCGAATTAGGTTGAGACCATGTCTAAGAATAGGGACTCATTTGGGTTCCAATTGGATGAGCTCAAAATGTGGGATCCCAAAAACATAGTGGGTGAGCATTTGAAGGCAAAACAACTCCCCAAATCAATATATATGCATTATATTGGTGTCTATATGGCAAAATTTACATTAAACAAAATAAATATGACTAAGTGTTGTCTAGGATAAAAGGATATAAAATTAACCTAGAGCATAGGTTAACAAGTGAAGATAAACTAGTAGGATAAGTGTGGTAGATGCATCCTCTCTAATATCATTTCTTCCCTCATATTCCATGCCACACAAAGAGTAGCCTAAAGTAGAACATCCAACACCTCAAATAAAAATAAAATAAGGACATGAAACATAAAAACTAGAATATAGACATGAAGAGGGCCCCTCATATTCAGCACTACCCAAAATACCTCCATCTCTAGTTGAGTATCTGAACATGATTGCTATAAAACTAGGTGAAATAGTTGAAGGCACCCTCAAAGATCTTATTGAGGCATATGACATTGATAATGAAGAATATCAGATCAAAGAAAGACAAGTCCAAGCCATGGAACATAAGGATGAAAAAATAAAAGAGGTTTGTCTTGACATATTCCTAGTGGCACCCAAGGAAAAGAGGAAGGCATAGTTGGCATTGGTCCTTTTTTTACCAAGGTAGAAGCCAAGATTCACCCTCACTCACCCCACTAGTGAGATAAATCTATTCAATGAGGAATTCCCTATCCATAGACCAATCATCCCTAATTGGCTCATCTATGGATAAATTATATAAGATCCCCTCTCTCTCCCACTCATGATCATTGAGAAAGGTTGGTGACATACAGGTGCATGATGACATCAAGCCATGGATCAAGGATTTGATGAGAGATGAAGAAGAAATGAGGATATTAGCCACTATAGGGATAGATAAAAAGAGTGTGGATGCTTTGAGATCACCTAATAACATAGGATTTGAGGTTTAAGAGCCTCTAGCATATATACAACTAGTCACCATTGTCCAATTCAATCTAGAGATAGCTTGAACAGAAAGGGTCACCATGAGGAAAGAAATAGTTAGAACTAAAGACTTCACCTTCTAAAAGGTTGAACCATTTATGGGTTTGACCCCAATTGAAGAGAAGAAACTAGGATAACTTCCCATCCATGTATATGATGCTGAGATCTTAATTAAGTCCCAATCAGCCCAGGAAAATGCTAGGATCCAAGGAATGAAGCAAAGAATCCAAAATTTGGAAAGAGAAAAGGATAGCCTAGAGATACATGTCATTCTATCTATGTTTGATGTTATTTTACACATGCTTGAAGCCTCCTTGTTTGATATATTTAATTATCTATAGTATATGGAGAAGAAGAAGGATGTATTGATCTAATAAAGTGAATTGGTCAAAGGAATGATAACATAATGGCAAGGGGTAGAGACCAAGTTGAGGGATCTCATCAGCATATGGATTGGGAAAAAACTTCCCAAATTCAAATATACTATCCTAAAACACATGTATGATATATTGGTGATAGTGGTGGAAAAAATATAGGGTCTAAGTACTTGGTCATTAGGCTTGTATAGGGTCCTTAGGGATGATGAAGATATAATTTCCAAAATCAAGCAACTACTTAGTACTATGTTGGCTAACCCTACCAAGACATCAGCTCTTGGAATCATTCATGAATCTAAATATAAGCATACGGTCACATTGGTAATGTATTTAATTAAGAGCAAGAGATAAGGATAGTGAATAAGGGACACTATAAGGATCTTTGACATGATTCTCATAGTTGAAGAAAAGATTATAGAGGCCAAAAGTATCAAGAAATCTATAGCCATAAATTATAGAGACTTTAAATACTTAGTTGATCATGAGGGTGTCTAATTCTTGAAGACTATTACGGACTTAGAGCTAATCAAAGGTCAACATAAGAATGCTATGGAACTACTAGAAGGTCAATATGGGAGTCCCAAAGTAATGGACCCACCCAGTAGTTAGTATTCCTTTTGTAAAAACATTGTGATATTTTAAAATGAGAATATTTTTTTTATAAGGCATATGCTAGTCTATTAGCATATTTCACCTAAGTGAATATAATTGTAAAAGACAAGTGTATTATAGAAATATATAAGGAAGGACAACTATCCTTACCTTTTATACACTTGTATCATGTAACTAATTGGTGTACTACCTTATTTTTATATAAAAGGCCTATCTCACCATCTTGTAAAAGGAAATAATTTTGAGAAAATTTTGTATATCTAGAGTAATTAATATAATTATGGAGTTGTGAAAAGATTGTGCATATTTGATATGTCAATTGATAACATATATTTTCTCTCAATTGCTAGTTTTATGTCTAAAATTTGAATAGTTTCTTTGAATTCTAGGGTGCATTTTGTAATCACAGGTTTTCTAATTTGTGCATTTACTAAATTAGTCAAAGGATCTTAGATTTTATTCATTTCATTTTTCTCTATATTCATATGTGCAAATTTATATTTGGTTATATTAGTCAATATTTAAAATTAAACCTAGTTCTTGTGATTCTTTACATTATCCTTCAAAGTTTGCTTGGTATATAGTAAAATATGAGATTAGGCTATTTTGAATTATTTATTGTTTTGACTGCATACTCAATTGAAATTGATGTTTTGTCATAATATTTGAGACTAAGATAGGCAATCACTCATTTTATTTCTACCTTACCCTTCTCTTTACTCCCTTTTTTACACTAGATCACTTTAGTTTTAAATTCATTATAAATATCCATCTAGATTAATTTGTATCTTGAGTTTGGATCATAATCCACTAAGAATCAACAAAGATACTTGAAATTTATAGATTGGACCATGATGGCTCCCAACCATCAATTGTTATAAATTTGTGTGGATAGTTAAACATTGCTTAGATGCTATTTCACCATAGGTAACATCAGGTTACCACAACCTACTACTCATTCCCTGAATTCATAATAATTTTAAAATGAGAAGTTTTCTTAAACATTAAGGACATCTGTGGTACACACGAAGGCATCAACAGGTCATCATTGGCACTAGAAAGAGGGATCATTCATATATTCTTTGAATCTTTGTTCACCTTAGCATGTTTTGATCTAAGATTAGTGTATCTTTGTGTTTTTGAGTAAATTATTTGCTTAGAAGTATAAATATCATTGATCTTTATAGTTTTTGACATATTTTTGTGCTTCCTCAGGAAAAGATCAAAGTTCTTTAAAATTTGATGCTTGTTTTTGGTAAATTTAGCTTAGGTTTTGAAAATCCATAGTATTTGAGGTTAGGATGTCTTATTTTGATCAAATATTTGCATATCTTTCATAAATCTAAGTTCATTTGAGATCAAAATTATAAATTTAGATCATATCAACATAATTGGATACATATTTAAACTATTTTAGGCAAAGATAAACATCCTTTATTGTTATTTAGGAAATCTATACAAAATGAGCTTAATGTGTAGGTTTAATCCTTGTTCCATTATAAATATTAGCTTGATATATCACATTGAAAATAATATCTTCAACCTTTAAGCTAAAATTGCCAAAGTTTTGAACTAGATCACACTCAGTGATAAGGGAGCCATTGCTCAAACTTGAGGTTGGTAGAAAAGCTAGGTGTGACAAAGGTAGACATAGGAGATCCAAATCTTTCACAACTTCACCTCTTCAAGGTACCTTTTCATTTAACCTTCATCTAGGTATGGATTTATTGGGAGAGTCTTCAATTTATGTGCCAAGTGTGGTACATGATCTCCCATATAGCCCTGAGAAGTATTTGCCTACATTTATTCTAATGTGTATAGTAACTACTGAAGAGCACATAATGTTTTTTAAAGATGCCTTAAGGTTGCTAAATATTATGCAAAAGGATGTGGCTTGTAGGTTATTCACCTTTACCTTTAAGGATGTTACATATGAATGGTTCATAAACTTTTTTGATAATTAAATCACTAGTTTGGATGGTTTCACTGGTGCTTTTATAGATTAATTTTGTAAGATTGTCAGTCCTTATGTTATTTACCATCAATTCACCACCATTAAAAGAGATGTAAGTGAGACTATGAGGTCCTTTAATGCTATATTTTAGAAAATTTATAACAAGACCATAGAACCCTATAACCCTAATGATGTTTTAGCTCTGTAAATATACAATGATGTAATAAATCCCATAACATCTATATTTTTTAAGAGATCCATACCAGTTGTAACTTCATTAGCCATGGCTTATTCTAAGGTAGTGACAATCAATGATCATATGCAGCCCCAATGATAAATGGCCTATTTTTTCTAAAGATTAACCCACTTATGCCCATTCTAAACATCTTTCCAAACAATAACCAAAATATCTCAGTTTTAAACCAAATCCTAAACTTAAATCAATTACCCTTGATTCATGTTACTCCTAATTAGAACTTAGGATTCTTAAATCATCCTACTAATGGATTAAATACAAATGATTGAAGAGATTTAGTAGGATCTACTAACAATAACTACGTACATATTTTTGAGGCTCCTAAAAATGAGAATGAATCTATCTTTAAAATGGTCAATTTTTTGAGCATTGATTTTCTCCATTTGTAAAAACAAACTAGAAATACTACTAAAAGCTTTGGTATGAACTTATCATTTAAAATGTATAATAAGCCAAATGATAGATTTTAGAATGATAGTTTTCATAATAATAGGAATAATGATCCCTCTTCTAAAAATAATACCATGTACATTAACCTTATTAATATTTCATTAATTAACTATTATAGATTACATTACACAACCAAGCATGATGAAATTAACTGCATTATTTTTTACAAAGTTTTTGAGGCTTTCCAAGAAGAATTAGATAAATTTTAAGTAGTCCCTAACAAGGATAATTGTATATGTACTTATGGATACAAGTCATCTGATCAAGCCTTCATGGTGGATACTTTTTATTTCCCTTTTCAAGAAGAGAATGAACCTGATGAGATCCCTACGAATATTCCAACCTTTCAATAGTTATTACATAAGACCTATCCCTTGAGGAATAGAGAGTAAAGGTAGCCCTTAACTACCTTAATGCCTCCAAACAACTTTGAAACTCCTCCACACACCTCTTCAAGCAAACAATTAGATCCACCTAATGGGAGTACCTCTAAACCGAATGTTGATATTCCTATTTCTAATAAAATAAGATATAATATAGTTGAGGATATGAAGAAGATAAAGGATAATATCACTTTGAATGAACTTATGTAGATTAGAGAGCAAAGGGACCTCTTTCTAGAATCTCTATCTAAGAAATCTGACAAGCCCCCCAAGGCTGACCATGATAACATAGCCATATACAAGGCTAAGGTAGAATCTCTTCCTTTATTACTCATTTTTAGGATGTTTGGTAAGAACTTGCATAATATCTTATTATATTAAGGTGCATCTCCCAACATTATGTTGATAGGTATATGTAAACAACATGGCTTAACCCCTATAATGTTTGATAGGATTGTCACCCAATTAGACTATATATAGGGTCAAAGTGATTGTAGAGTTATTAAATGTTTATATGCATCTAGATTTTGAACCAAGAGTAAAATAATTCATTAATATTCAAGTTTTTGATATACCTAATGTTTATGGAATCTTGTTAAATAAGGAGTAGACCAAGGCTCTAAATGGTTGCATATCCATAGATTGTTCACATTTATGGATACCTTGGAAAGGAGTTCCTAATTAGATCAGAGTTGAGAGAGACCCAAGGACCAAACACATGATCACTGAGTATAATGTTGTGAATAAGACGGTTAACATAATTGCCTCAGACTTAGGGATTTTGCATTGACTCCATCCTAAGGGAAGAGAACCAAGTTATTGATGAGTTGGCATATACTATAGCCAACATCATGCCAAACCAAGATTTCCCCAATTTTAGAATTAACTTGATCCCTTATCCATTAGTGCATGATAATGTTAACCATTTTCAAGTTTTCACTAATGATTAGTAGATGTTTGATTTCATAACCAATTATAGATAATTGATGCTCATATTATTGATGATACTAATGAAAATGTATCTAAAGAGGATAAGTTCGATGGTAAAGTCATTCAACTTAATGACAATAAGATACCTAAGTAGATGATTACTTTAGAGAGATTATTTGATTAGGATAAATTGGTTGATATTTCTAAGATTCTGAAGTAAGTGGGAAAGATGATAATGTTGTTGATCTTGGTCTCCAAGATCAACCCTAGCTAGTAAACATTAGAAAATCCTACACAAACATTGAGAACACAAAATCCAAAAAGATCCTTACCCAATATAGGGATGTCATAGCATGGTATTATGATGAATTAAAGATATTTGATCCAAGGTTCATCACTAACACCATCCATCTTAAACAGACTATAAACCATTCAGGAAAAAATAGATGCCAATAAACCTTGTCTTAGAACTAATGATTTTTAAAGAGGTTAAGAGGCTATTGGATGTTAGGATAGTCTTCCCCATTAGGAATTTTACCTACATGGATAATTTGGTGCCAGTCAAGAATAACATTGGTGAGATTATGATCTATATTGACTTTAGTAACTTAAACAAAGCATCTAAGAAGGGTAACTATCCTCTCCCTTCTCTTGACTAGGTTATACATGTTTTAGGTTTAGCTATGATGTGTTTCCTTGATGTATATTTAGGTTATATCTAAGTACACATTGAAAAATAAGATAGGATGAAGACAACTTCAACCACCAAGTGGGGGACATTTTCATACAAAAAAATGCCCTTTGGGATAATAAATGTATGAGCTACATTCTACAGGGACATGGACCATGCCTTTCAAGGTCTGATAGGTAAATGCATCATTATTTATATGGATGATCTAATAGTCTTTTATAAAAATAGGGAAGATCACTTCATCCATTTACATTAAGTGTTTGAAAGATGCATGAGGTATGAGATTCCCTTAAACCCCAAGAAACATTTTTTCTATGTTATCAAAGGCAAGTTGTTGGGACATGTTATAACCAAGGATGATATCTCTATAGATGCTTATGGGGTAGAGGCTATATCTAAAATAGAGCCCCCAAATAGTAAGGAAGAAATAAAATCATTATTTGGTAAGATAAACTTTGTAATGAAATTCATTTTTAGATTTGCAAAGATTTTTAAGACATTAACTGACATGATGAAGAAGGATGCCAATGTCTCATGGAATGAAGAATCTAGAAAGGCATTCAATAACATTAAGGAGGCCATTAGCTAGAATTCAATCCTGATAAGTCTTGACTTTTCAAAGGACTTCTACATCTTTTCATTTTCCTCTGATCATACCATGGCTACTGTATTGACTCAAAAAATTTATGGGTGTGATCATTCAATAGCTTTTATGAGCACTAAATTTAAGAATGTTGAGTTGAATTATTCATTGATTGATAAGAAAGAATATGAATTGGTATAGGTAGTGACAAATTTTAGGCATTATATCCTTATAAATAAGGTGAATGTTATTCTACCTGACCCTACCACAAAGCTTATATTAAGCCATAATTGGCTCAGAGAATGAGGAGGTAAGTGGATGTCAGTTTTATAGGAGTATGACTTGGAGATGAAAACAAAAAAAAATTAAGGTGATAAAGTCTAATCCAGATGATTGCTAATACTGACCCTAGGTTAAGCATTATGCATGCTGATCAATATAACTTTCAAGATGCTAAATGGTATGATTCTATTAGCCATTTACTAATCAATAGTAATGATCCTATAGGGTTGATAAGGGAGAAAAAGAGTGATCTAAGGCTCAAAACTACTCATTATTTGATCAATAATGTAGTCTTATATAGGAAATTTTTTTATGGAGTCTACCTTAGGTGTGTTTGAAAAGAGGGAGCTATTTAAATCATGAGTGCCATCCATGAGAAGTTTGGTAATGGACACCCATCCAATAAGACTACTACACATAATATTGTTAGATATAGCTAATATTGGAAAAATATCTTCAAGGATGCTCATAATCATGTGATATAATGCCATTTTTGCCAAATTTTTATCACCAAGGAGCTTAAGATAGTAATGCCTTTTCAACTAGTCATGGTCGACAAACCATTTCCATAATAGGGGTTGGATTTTGTAGGAGTGATCAACCCAAATTAATTTGAAGGTCATAAATTCATCTTGATTACCATATATTATTGTATAAGGTGGGTTGAAGTTGTAGCCACTAAATAATTCAAGACAAAGGAAGTGATAAATTTCCTAGAAGAAAACATTTGTACTAGATTTAGAACTCTAGTATCTCTAGTGTGTGACAATGGGTCTGCATTTTTATCCATAGAGATGAATAAATGGGATTATTATAATTGTATCTATTTGAATTTTCCATCCATATATTATCCCTAAAGGAATGGAGTTTTTGAGTCTACCAATAAATTTTTTATGAAAGCAATCAATAAAGTTGTCGAAGACAAACCTAGGACTTGACACAAGTTGATCAAGTATGCATTATGGGTAGATGGAATGAAGATTAAAAAGGCCTAGAAGGTATCACCTTTTTTTGGTGTATGGCTAGGAACCAATATTTTCTATCACTCTTAATTTTCCCACATATAGATTCATGTAGGAATATATGGAAGAGGGTCAGGAATTAACAAAATCAAGATTGTTATACATAATTTATCTAGAAGATATAAGGGAATAAGCCTTTTTGTAATTTTTAGTAGGAATCAAACCATATTCAATTTATGGTTTGATAAAATATCAAAGATTAAGGTGTATAGACAAGGGGATGTAGTTCTCCTTTGTAACAAATCATCTGAGCCTAAGGGAAAACATGGTAAATTCACACCTTTATGGATTGGCCCACACCAGATTGTAGAAAAACTAGGCAATAATACATATAAGCTCAAAGATCTAAAAGGATCAGAATTCACATTACCCAAGAATTGGAAATACCTCAAGCACTAATCATCTACTCTTCTTGAAGTATTTATGAAGTAAACTATAAGATGGTTATATTTACAGTAAGTTAGATAGTTTATTTCAAGTTCTTTCCTTCTTGTCCCTTATTTGTACATAAGCATGTATATATTTATTTATTTTCTTTCATTTTATTTATTGGTTTCCTACTTTTTATTGTGTGTTTTTTTAATTACCTTTTTCCTTGAGTTTAATAAGTCTTCTTCAACAATATTGAGCTCAAAGTTAGGAAATTTGCTTGAAAATTCCCAAAATTCAAAAATATAATTGTGTACCTTATACATATGCTGACCTTGGTTTTGGAATGTAAGTATGATTTTTTAATGTGAATAAACTAGTAAAGAACAATAGAAGAAGCCATCAATTTTATAAGAACTTTAGACATTGTCTAGACCTCAAATTAGTTTTAAGAAGATTTACACTTGTAAGATGAGAGCTCAAAATATCATGATATAACTATGATAGAACTTAATAAACATCCTTTCCTTAGATAAAGGTCACATCCATAGTTGATTATTTTAAAATTAAACATTTGATCAAATCCTAAAACTTGGTTACCATGGTTCTCAACCTTGCTAAAATCATAAAGGTCTAAATAAAATAGAAACAGAAGAATTTAATACAAAATTAATTTTTTTGTGAACATAGGTGATTTTGGTAATCTCCACAAGGGCTATGGACACTTGGATGGAAGTGTAATAAGGCCTTAAGTGGAACCAAAGGCATCTCTATTAGGACTATAGATGCCTGTCTAGTAACAGAGGAATTCCCAAGCCTTCCCTAAGTAAAAATCATGTTTATTAATGGATATATAAACATGATCAAATTAAATGTTAATGATTAAGGACATGAAATTTAGAAGTTATTTCCTGAACCCCATGGAAAACATTAACTGGAACCAAAGTGCACACATAGTGTGGTTATGTTTTGATGTTTGATCATAAAATGGTTTGGATAGTGATGTGGATCTAATGGAATGGATGACCTAATTATTTGTGTAAATGAGAGTATCTAGGTTTTAAAATATTTATATGTTTCCCATATAAGTTATCATTTTTACGGGCCAACATACCCCCATTTTTATAAATTGGGAGCCTTGATAAACCCTAAAGATTAAACATGAAAATATGGCATGTTAGGATCATTTGTAGAATTTGAAGATCATCGACTTTATCAAAATCAAGATTAATTATTATGTTTTTATTTAATTATATCTAAAATTTATAATAAATGGTCTTTATGGCTTACTTGTTATAGGTTCCATGCTATTTTTGCTAATAAATTCATGTTCCAAAACCCTAGTGAAACTCTGACTTCAAATTTAAATACTAGTGGGAACTAAATTAGTGGGAAATTTTAAAACCTATTTTGGATTTAACCACATATGTCATGTTTAAATATTTAAGTCATGTTATTTTAACACAACTCAAAATTAGCATATAAATGCTTGGTTTCCTTTATTGTTTCCCCCTTTAAAGTTCTTTATATTTTTGACTAGGCCTAATATTCATTTAGAGGGTCCCTTTTTAATATTTCTTAAATTGACCCCTTTAATTTTTAATCTTATCATTAAGTTTTATTCCTAAGGCCCCATCATGTTTATTAATATGAATAAGACCTTATCACTAATAGTTCAGCCTAAGTTTTTTATTTACCATAGATCCTAACTTTACTTTCCTACTTCTTGCATATCTGATACCATTCACTTTATCACAACATTTGATCCAATGAAATGAGAAAGAATCAAACCTTAAATTAAAATAAAATGCATCTTAAAATATCTAAATATCTATGCTTCATCATGGGAAAAGGATCCAATGACATGAAATCCTTAACAAGGTTACACCCTTAGCCTACATCTAATGGTTCTCACTTCATCATGAGGATTTGAATAGATTGAGTGAGGCATAATTAAAAGGTAAAATGATTATAGAATGCATATAAGATCAAAATATGACACCCTTACATTCAAGTATTAAAATAAAATGGGTCCAGCCTAACAAAAATAACAAATCATGAGCAAGCTACCAGATCATGATCTTGTGGCTCTCACTTACTCATAAGACCTCAATCCAACAAAGTGCATTAAGTCTGAGATCATAAGAAGGCTTGTAGAGGTACCAAGTGGCACTCTCAAATTGGGTCATAGGACTTTGATGATCTTAAATGTGTCATTCATGTGACTATCATTCAATATTTGTAAAGATGTATTTGATGCACGTGTGACCATCAACATTAAGATCAACAAATTAAAATCTTCATTAGCTTAGAACTGGCAATCACATGATTATCATTAGATGTCTGTGAGGACATATTTGATATCCATGAGATATTCAAATTTAAAATAATGAATTATCTTTCTTGGGACTAAAATACACTCAAAAAAGTTCCTAAGAAGCTCACAAATTGCCATACAAACTAATGGAAGCCATTAGAGGATGCTCAAATATTAGAAATATTCAATTAAAAAATATTGAAATGATCTTATGGTCTAAATATATAGAAAATGAACTTAGTATAAATATATACTTTAAGGTCCCCATTTCATTTTGTTCAAATATCATGAACCTTAAACTATAGACTTATGCTAGTCTTATTTTTAAGATTCTTTGTAATGTATAATATAGACCAAATGCTTCTACCCAAAGGTTTTAGTGTGTCTTTTAATGCAAGAAAACTCTATTTTGATGTTAGGTCATTATATCATTTTTATCCCTTTGAGCATGTTCTATGGACTTGACATAAATATTTTAGCCCAAAGTATATGTTGTGTTTGTTTAACATAGCATAAACTTTGGACTAAAATATTTAGTCATGGTCTTATTTTTGTGTATCTAGAAAACTTGGGCATAAAAATTTTAGCCTAAAGTTTATTTCATGTTTAATAAACATGAAATAAAACCTTAGCCTCAAAAGTTCAAACCTAAGTCTCTACCTTAGTAATGTGCTAATTTAAAGCTTGGGCATCTTTGTAGATCAATAGCTCATGCTTAAACATGAGAGGATGATCCAATGGCATGAAGACCCCATAGAATTTTCAATAGAGTCTTGAGAACCTATGGGACTGATGCATGGCAAAATCAAATTTGAAGCAAAACTTACAAATGATATAATAGTTTGTGCTTCATCACACTACATGATCTAATGGTGCAAAAACATATAAGACTTTTAAAAGGTACAAAGAGATACAAAGTGGCATAGTCATGAGGATTGATATTGAAAGGAATAAATTGTAAATGAGGACCCAAATTAAGATATATGATTTATGGTCACTCACCATATCTCAATCCAACTGAGTGAAATAAAAGGTGGGAATTTTTAAATGGTAGTGGCTAGTGCTCAAAAGGCATTTACGAAAATTGCCATGAAAGGTCTATATCAATGACACATAAGCACCACACAAGTAGAAAAGTAAAAAATAAGAGATATTGTGTGCTTAAAAATGTGAAGTACAAAGTCAAACATACAAATCAAATCCCAAACATGTATGATTTGAATTCTAGATGAACTACTACCAATAAATCTATAGAACCCTAAACCCTACATAGAAGAGACCCTAATTGGATTTATTTGATTAAAATTTGATCTAAGAGAATCTTAATTGCATTTTTGAGCATAAAATATATTTAACAGAGATCAATTTCAATCTAGTGTGAATAATTTGTACAAGTACAAACCATGGCAGCTTGTAGACAATAGTTGAAAGAAGAAATATAACTCTATCTATCCACATATAATAAAGGGAGAATCTTCAAGGACACTGAATTAGATGTTGTGACCCTAAACAATAGAAACAAGAATTGGTATAAATTATTCTTCACCATAAATGAGATAAAACCCATCACCAAGGATGAATAGATAATTTCCATGATTATTAGGAAGCATTATGAGCTAGTTATTATTTATATGGCTAACCTTCATTATGATCCTATGAAACTATAGGTTCTTCATTATATTAATGTACTTACTCCAATACTCATAGACTACAGGATGGATAATTATTGGATCATCCATGAAGGAAATTCTAAGAAAGTATCTTACATTTCCCCTTTGGCCTTAAGAAAATACTATAAGCTCCTAGTACCACATGTAGACTTGTCCAATATTAGGGAGTGTACCAGAAAGCATGACCTAGATACTATCTTCATATCATGGTTACACCTATTGAACCATGTCTTTAGATATTTTGAGGGTAAGATCCTAATAGTATAGTTTAGGGAAGGGATCAAGGTAATCATAACCTTATTAAATAGAGTATTAAGAGCCCCATCAACCACATATATAAACAAGACCTAGGTCTCCTATGTATATTTCATGGTAGAAGAGAATCTTACCCCTCTAATTGGAGACTTGATAAGTATCTTCCTAGCCAATTAGTTCACCATTATCAAAATAAATATATCCAAATAATTTTATAGGATGTCATACTTCTTATATGCCCTACTTACCTCCATCAACTTCCCATTCATTAGAAATCAATCTCTTAAGGACAAAACAACTATATCCCACCACTATTCAAAATTTCATATCTTAAAATATAGAAACCACATATAATTCATATTTGATTATGTATATCCTACTCTTTTGGAGGTCATCATAGGTTATCCCATATATAGGGTGCACCCATTGATCAATAAATATGTAGATATGATGAGGGATAAATAGTTTTATCTAGATTGCATAGTAACTTGAATTGAGGGAATCATGTCCCAACCCTACAACTTGCCTATATATGTTCCTAATAAGTTAGTAGAGAAATAATTTGCCTCACAACTAATTAATCCCATTCTACATAAGACATTAATAATATGTGTTGACTTAACTCTACTCTAAGTCATGAGTTACTAGTTTAAATGCCTAAAATGACATTGTACAAGGGAAATATATATTTTAAATTAATCTAACATAAATTTATTAATAATAAAAAAAAAAGACTTCAATAAAATGTATAACATATAATGATGCAAAACTCAATTCTCATCAATTCATATAGATCTCAAAAACTATCATTTTATATAAGATCAATTACATGATCATGACATGAATATGTATGGATGGATATATTATCCTTTAAAATAAATACTAATACTAAATGTAATATTAAATTTAAAGCGTCAAAATACACAACTCTTTAATGTGACTCTTCTGTTATGTTTTCTTTTTTAGGATATCATGAAATGTTGTCAATATCATGAACAAGATAGGATAAATATTCTTATCTTATTTAGAATGGGATTATTCCCTTTATGATCTTGTGTGTAATGGTATTAATTTATAATTTTATTATCTCATGTAGAATTGACATTCATTTTTCATTATTAAAAAAATATAAAAATAGTATCTTTTGTAGAATGGGCATATGCCCATTCTACACAAGATAATAATACCAATCATATCTTCTATATAATTGGGTTAATTGATAATATTTTTAATATTTTTTGAAGAAATGAAATTTGTGGTATTTTACACAATATAATAATGGGCATATGCCCATTCCAAGAAACATAATAATATTGATACTATATTATAAGTTAAGCCCATTCTACACAAGATATGGTCTTATTATCTTATTTGGAATGGGTACATATCCATTATGTTGATGAAAACTTTATCCAAAAAATAGATTCCAAGTTTTCAACCTCTCATTTTAGAGTTATGGAAGTAACTCAATGCACGAGTTGAAAGTACATAATTTTATATTAACCAAGTTGGTGGAATAGACACAAAATAAAAATGACTACCTTTTTATTATGAAATTTTAGTATGAAAGTTATTTATAATGTGAATATATGTAATGAATAAATAATAATTTGAAAAGAATTTCAGATATTTTAGATATTTTAGGAGAGGTTGAGAGATATGAGGGATGAGGATAATGTTGACTCCTCATTTTGAGGATCATTCTCTCCTATTTATACTCCAATATGTTAAATAATATATAAAATGAAATATATGTTAGTGTGACTTATGTTATGTAAATATGAGTTAATTATGTGTTTGATTATGTGATTATCAGTTTTAATTATATCCAAACTATGATTAACCTTTTTATCTAGTATTAGAGTGGGTGAGATTATAGAAGGATGTGATTGGATATGTTATAAAGGATGTGAATACCACTATATGTTTTGTTACATGAGACTTGATAAGATTTATTTTTGGATTATGCATGAGATTTATTTGTTTCCATGTCTATTTAGTTACCTATTTTGGTTTTGTGTTGTATTGTGTCATGCTAATATGCAACCTAGAGCATTCAATGTTGACCTAAAATGGAAGTGAGAGAAGACATTTGAAGTAATTATTGACCACTCAAATATTTATTCATTGCACTTATAACACCCTGAAATCAAATAAATCACATGGAAACGATGTTCATAGTGTTAACTACAAACTAATTTCAATAAAGATCCATGCACACAGACCACACTATCATGGTTACCAAACTACACATTATTTCAAGGTCTGTTCATTGCATTTATGAAATAATGTTTTTTTAGTTGATATGTCAAAATATTGAATCTTAAGTTTTATATATATATATATACACATACATACATACATATAGCTTATTAATATGAGTCAAAATATGGTGTATCAATATTCTTCCACTTCATTGCTAGTATTATTCAAAAATTGATAATCATATAATCTTAATGTCTCTAGCTACCAAACTGCATATTATTTCAAGGTCTGTTCATTGCATTTATGAAATAATGTTTTTTTAGTTGATGTGTGAAAATATTGAATCTTTAGTTTTATTAATATTAGTATATATATATATATATATATATATATATATATATATATATATATATATAGCTTATTAATAAGTGAGTCAAAATATGATGTATCAATATTATTCTGCTTCATTGCAAATATTATTCAATGGGAAAATTGATCATTATACAATATTAATGTCACTAATTAGATTATTCTGGGTATGTTAGTTTTAATTTTAGTTTGTGTCAAAAGAAAATGTCTTATCCATTAATTTAGTTTTACATGTCTGCTTTTAATTATCAAGTTTATTTGTGTCCCATGAGTCAAAATATTAAAAAGTAATTAAATATTACTTTTTTAAAAAGTATTAAAAATGTCCATAGTAATTATCTAGTTGTGTCAAAAATTAAAAAAATAAACTCAAGTGTCAATTTTTTTTTAAGTCTATTTTGTATTTGTGTGAAGTTATGAATTTAGTTCTAAGTCAAAAGTGTATTTGTCAAATAGAACTTTTATCATTGGTACATCAATTGTAATTAGATGCATTTTCACTTGAACTCAACATTTAGATTGTGTAAGGTCAAAATGGATAAAGTATATTATATTGAAAATTTTGAAAGCAAAGATTTTCATACCTGGAAATTTAGAACATAATTTCATTTGATTGATAAAGACTTATGGGAGATTATAAGTGGTAAAATACCAAAATTGATTAATGAAGATGAAACCATCAAGTGGGAAAGTAAGGATCAAAGAGTAATGACAATTATTGGTCTAGGGTTATTTGATGCATACTTGCATCATATATACCTATAAAATACTTAAAATTTCATTTGGGAAATATTAAACAAGCTATTTGGATCACAAATAGGAAGTGCATCAGTGAACCTAAAGCATAAGCTATTTGAACTCAAAATGGAATAAGGCAACAACATAATTTAGCATATAAGTCATTTTTGATCCATTATAAATCAACTAACAATGATAAAAGTATATGTGTCTGATGATGATGCAAAATTTATCTTACTAAATAGTATGTTATCTAGTTACTCAAACATGGTTTTTACACTAAAGAAAGTATATCCTATCTTAGAATATCTAATTTCTTCAGTGATAGATGAATAATATAATAATATTACTCTAGAGGAATGTGTTATATATGTAAAAAGTAAAAACAAATTCACTTCTAAGATAGAAAATCAATATGTAAAAGATATATTTGAGAGCTCAAGGAAAAGGTTTCTTTATCATTACTGTAAAAAACATGGACTTGGTGTTAAATATTATATACAAAGAGAACAAGATCTCCTTAAAGGGAAACTAAAAGAGAAGGCTCTCATTTTTGAAAAAAGAGCAGAAAAAAGTGATTGAGAAGTGAAAAATACTTATTCAAATGATAAATAATCAATTGATCAAAATAATGATAAAGACTTTCTATACAAGATACCTAAAACTAGAGGTTGGAGTGAAACGGTGTATGGAGGACACTTGTACCTCTCATTATCCACTAATGATGTGGTACTATTTTGTAGTAGTGACACTTTTTTTTAGCATGTTTTCTATAATATGAAATAAGAATAGGAGTGTATCCATATTCATGTAATTTCCAAAGGTAATCCCCTTAAATGTGTGATAGTACAATAAATTTAGACTACAGTACTAAATCAAGAGATGTTCTTGATAAAAGTAGTTGGTAGGTGTGTTTCCACTACTCTTTGATTGGTTTGGTTGATGTAGTTGCCTTTGCATGGCTATTGGTTGATGTATGTTCCCACCATGGAGGAAGTTCTTGTGATTGGTTTATAGTGTCACCATATCTTGGTTGATTAGTTCCCATAATCAAAGTGCAATATAGTAGCACATAGGAAGATCAAGACATGT
The DNA here is from genome assembly GCA_037957365.1 of Torreya grandis. Lineage (NCBI taxonomy): Eukaryota > Viridiplantae > Streptophyta > Pinopsida > Cupressales > Taxaceae > Torreya > Torreya grandis. Next base: position 4,210,443 of record JARHVA010000801.1, read on the forward strand.
GTATGTTGCTTAGATATAAGATGGGGTTTCTCCCCTTATTCATAATACAGGGGGAGTATTAGGAAATTTTAGTATAAACTTTATTTATAATGTAAATATATGTAATGAATAAATAATAATCTCATAATATATCATGTAAAAGAGATCCTTAAGGAGATGTTTAGAAATTTATGGAGAGGTTGAGAGATATGAGGGATGAGGATAATGTTGACTCCTCATTTTGAGGATCACTCTCTCCTATTTATTATAATCCTATATGATGAATAATATATCAAATGAAACATATGTTTTAGATTATGGTAAAAGTAGGTTTTGAAGGGACCCCAAAACCCTTTAACAGAATCAATAAAGATAAAGCATTAACAACCACCAAGAAAAGTAGTCCTAAAACCTACTGCAGAGTAGCATCAAAATCAAGTTTTACAGGGACTTGAAACCACAAACATAGACCAATAAAAGTACCTAGGTTTTACAAGGACTGGAAACCTCAAAGAACTTACAACATAGGGTAAAGAATGAAAAAAAATATATCTTTAACATTCTGCCCTAGCCAACAAGGTAGGTTGCCATTGCAATAATGACATAGAAGCATTTATCAGGACACTAAAATTCCACAAAATACCTTTAATTACTCTATCCCTTTGATTTGGTGGAGACACCATCAGATCTAGCAATAATGATGGCCATAACCATGTCAAGAAAAAGGCCATGCTCCACCACGCCCTCAAACCCTAAAATCACATTGCCTGCAGCCCTAGCATCCATACACCAGTGGATGCCCCTTGTCGAACACCATAACCACATTGTTCAGCTGGTTCCACACCCCACTTTTGGGATCCATGTTATGTACCCTAATTATGTTCCATAGCTTTGATAACCACCTCAGGAATATCCCACCATATCTGTATAGAATCGAGGCATAGGATGTTTGACATGTTCTAAGCGAAGGAAATTTCCCCTGGGTCTATTTTCCCAGCCATCATCTCCCATAGCCATGCCTCTACAAGGGTGGCCTTCAATAGGAACCCTAAATCAGGCCTACAGCCCTCAGGCCCAAATGAAACATATGTTAGTATGAATTATATTTTACAAATATGAGTTAATTATGTGTTTGGTTATGTGATTATTAGTGTTAATTATATGCATACTCTAATTAACCTATTTACTTTTTATTTTGATGAAATAGGATTTGAATATATTTTGAAATCTCTTTCTAAACTGTTTTGTGTTTTTATGCACATGTTATTATAAACTAGGGTGGGTAGATCAGATAAAAAATCTGAAAGAGAGAAAAGTGGAAAGGATAAAATATGTGTCCTATGTTAATGTAAAGTAAATATTTCAAAACTATTATACTCATTAAATAACCTAAGTAAATTCAAACTAATATTAAACTTTTCTCTACTAATAAATCAAACCAATCCAAATACATTTAAGAGTCTATGAGAAATAAATGTGAATTATATTTTTCAATATTAACATTAATGTATTTGATTACTAAAAAATTTTAGACAACACATTTAATAAGAAATCAAAACCTCTAATTGGGGATTTTTAATATTAAAAACTTAGACTATCATGAGCTCAACCTAACTTATTCAAAAAAATATTTATCCAATTACATGAATTTATTTTTCTATTTCAAAGTTACTCATGCATATATAAAATCCAAGAATAATAAAAACAATAAAGGAATGTTAACCTTTTGTAAGAATTTTATAGCTCTATTAATATTGATAAGATTATCCTCTAGTTGAAAATTACTAAAATAAAAATGAGAAACATTTCCCAAGGTTAAAGTTTATAATGACCATCTGAAAATTAATATAAATACAAAATATATTAAAAATTGTATTAATTATATGCACATCTAATGATCCAAAAATTTCAAGGCTTAATAGGACCCCATGGAATGATTTGGGTTGAATAAGTAGCCAAATTTGAAGAGATAATTAGAAATGAAGAACTACCTAATATGGATGTTAGAACTAGGCTTGGTTGTTGACTCTGAAGGTTTTGTGATACTTTAGTGAATTATTTGTATGTGGTTTATATCAACAAGTGTATTCTTAAAGAACACTTTGGAATTATTTATCATGTCATGGCTTAGAAGGGGATCATGCAAGACTTCCTTGATTTTTGAATCCCTCTCAATCCTATCCTTACCAAAAGATACCAACTTAGTTACTTATTCACTATAATTGTAGTTTTTATGAGAATTTGTTTCCTTAAACCATAAAAAGGATAAATTTATTAGTGAGGTGATCTTTTGGGACAATTTTTACATTGATAATCAATACTCCATATCTTTCAACCTCCATCAATAGTCCAAATTTTATATTCAATGCTTTATCTTTGCTTTGAAGTATTACATGAATTAATTCTTCCCATTCATGAATGGATGTCTTCATGTTATGATAGTAGGTGTGGACGATGTTAATATCCACTATAGTTATGACTTTAATATGATGGCATAAATCCTATTTTAATTATATGATTAAAGTGGCCAATGTGGAATCTATATTTGAAATCTTATCCAAATATTTTTTTATTATATGATCTAATGAATTACATATATCCTTTACTCATAAATTTTAAGAATAAAATTACATAAAGACTCCAAATATTGTTCAACATAATTAGATACATTTCTTGGGACTACAAATTTTGCATGGATTTTGAGCCTCTATATTTTATTCTTCATTCCTTGGACAACTCTATTATTCATATCTCATGTAACCTCAATAAATAACTCATGGTCGTATTAAAATTAATCATTTTTATTATGGCTTGGTCTTCTTTTTCTTTTTTACTATTACAAATTTCTCTATAGTATTAGATATGGTTGTTTTAGATCCATGATCTAACCTTGTTCTTATTAATCTCTTCATTGATCTACCAGATTGATCAAACATCATTAATATGTTACTCTTGTCAATAATAACCACATCTATCCTCTAAATTATGGCCAATTTCATTTTTTGAAATCATGGTTTTCCTCTTGTAGGGGGAGTAAAGATAATAAAAACTATATATGGAGGCTTTGGAGGTGAAGTCAAGAATTGTGTAGTTCTTTTAATAAGAAGGTCAGTTAATACAAAGTCTATTATGGATGGTAATGAATAAGTGGTAGGTGAAATTATTTTAAAGAGAGAGATTTCATATTTATATGAAATGATGGGTTACTAAACATCTAATGGTTATTATTTTCTTCTTCTTGCCCATATACTAGGTTTTAGAATTACCTTGCCAATGATGAATAGAATACCTGGCATTATTGTAACTAGAGAATAAGAATTTATGGTCAAAGTATCTATAATATAAATTTTTAAAACAAGGGGGAATGTGTATCCAATGTATCTATTACGTAAATTATTATAAAAACACTTAAATAAATAATATGAATTAGAGAATATTATTAAAGATAAATAGGGGAACCCAAATAGACTAATGAAGGATCTTGTACAACTAATTGGGATTGAATTATCCTAATGCATGAAGTATATGTAATCACCATAGTTTTTAAGCTTGACATAGTGGAAACCAAGATAAGTATGGGGCTATGACCTTATTTAAAATATAGTGGACTAAAATCCTTGGTAATTGTCATAGTATAGCATAAATATAGATCTAAAGAAATGCATTATGGCTACATTGGAAATTTATGAAGATAAATGGATGCAACCCCAATGTCAAAAATTGAAGGACATGGATGATAAACAATAGGACTAAGAGGGATAATAAGAGGTAATAGAAATAAATTCTCATGCTATGATGGGTTACCTCATAATGTTTGTCTTTAAGTTAACACAATAATAATTATAGCTATGTTAAAGACAAGATATGATGAGGTTACCTGAGTACAAGGAGTATTTAATGTTGTTGAAGCTAGTACCAACAAGTTCCCTCATAATACTATCATATTTAGATGTTCATCTATGTAAGGAACATCCTCCTTTTATATAGGGGTATTATTCCTCTCATATAATCAACCATATTGAACTTTCCTAGAAGTCTCCATAGTCACCCCACTTGTATTCATCATTCTGATAACATCTTATTCATCACAAGGTTTGATGAATATATCATCAAGGATATGTGGCTCATGATGACACAAAAAATTGAGATTAAATTTAAATCTTGTTAGATGGGATGATTCACTAACATTAGGATCTTAAAGTCTAAAATTGTTAACTATAAGTGATAATGAGGGCCTATGGGATGTTTCTTTGGTCAAATTGACCAAAAGTTTGATGTTTTTCCACCCAACCTCAAGAGGCATGGGATGCAATATAACTTTTTTGGAAGATTTGAAAATACCATCCACCCTAGCCATAATTTTATGAATAATTTATTATTTATACCATTTCCAAAAGACATTCTTGGGAAATGTTAACTAAGACTCCATATAACCATTAACACTAATAGTGATGTAGTGTGGAAAATAACAATAAACACCAAATTTTACTAGCATTATCTTTGACGCATATGCCTTTATTTGATGGATAGCATACATAGGTGGGTAAAATAAGTATGATATTATTTTGATATTTCACCTATATATATGAATTTAAAGATTATAAAAATCCTTGTGGACCTATTTCTTATAATCCAGGGTCCATTATTCTACACTAGGAAAATTTATGGTAACATAAATTAGATCCATGAGGTATGAAATCATATATATATATATGGCCTCATTTATTTATCCTTAAAATGTTTTTGGTGAATTATTAGAAAATGTAATCCTCAAGGGTAGGTAATTCCAATTTTTCAATAATCATGGTAATTATGAGAACCCACCTTTCATCTACTCTAGTTATGTTCAAAAATCCAAATATATTATTCATCAGTACCATTTCAAACATGAATCTTAGATTTAATTGCCTAATGGGAATTGAGATTATCTTTATTTTCACACAAATTTATTATAATCAGTTACCTAATCCTTTAAAGTATCCCTAATATCATTGTTCATAATACATTGGGTGTAAACCTCTTTTTTATAAAAAGTGTCTGGTTTGGGAAATTTGTAATAACCCTCATAAGTAACTCCATGTTTAAAAGATACTATAATACTCCTCCTAAATGTATTTAAAACATAATTAGTAAAATAGTTTTGAGAAATACATTTTATAATAATTATATGTAAGGATGTACCTATGTTTTGGCTATATCTTTATGTAATCCAACCTCATTGATGGATACATTGTCAACAAATTTTTCACAAGCCTCAATGGAGAGCATATAATTGTTATTGGCATCTTGTTATTATTCAATTTTAAAAAATATAATAGTGTAATGTGGAATCCCCATGCCAAGTGCTATGAAATAAAATGTTGTATCCATGAATATTTACTCTATGCTAAATGAATATATGTATCTCATCATGTTATGAATTTTTTATTTAATTGATTTATATGTAAAATCCTATGATTTTTATTGGTCTATAAGTTTATATATGAATGCCCACATTGAATTAGTATAGTGTTTACACTTGATTGAAAATTCAAATAATTAATTGTTATATGATTTAACTTAGTATATAAACACATTATATAAGTAGTCACTTCTTAATGACATAAATAATTTGAAAATAGATTGAATTAGTGTGTTGTAATCATATTAAACAACCCTTGCTAAAAAATTGACATATTTGAATTGTATTTTAGATTTCCAGTTTATAATGAAGGCATTAAGAAAAATACATTTATTTATTTTATTTGAAATTAGGATATAACTTGTCCATCCATTTCAGTATGAAGTCTAAGACCTATCAACCTATCTATATGAGTCACCTCTTATGCATTATTGTGAGCTTGTGACCTTGATAATGTAGTTTAATTTATAATTTTATCTATGCTATGTGGTGTTATTTCTCATAGTAACAAATTTATTTTAAATATTGGAACACTAATATTACTAATTTTATGAGAGTGTGATATTTGGATAAGTGGAATCCTTGGAATGAGTCATGGACCTTGATAAATATGGATGTCAAATTTTAAAATGTTTTTATTTATTGACTAGAAAATATAAAGGCAATGTGAGAGTGTGAAACATAGAATTAATGAAGGGGAAATGGTGTCTAATTTAAGATATGGATGAAAAATTCTTGTGAGTATGACACATCACATTTTGAATGGGTTTATAAACCTATATATTGAAATACTTCATTGTTATTATTGTGATTCATACATTTTGAGGATATGATTGAGTATAATGATTCCATGTGGAGTGATAATAATTACTCACATAGCCACATAGTATAATACTTAATTTAAATCTTTTGAGATTGTAAATATGTGTAATGTTGACAAGTGGAACTTTTTTAATGCATTTTAGGCCCACAACAAATAGAACTCTATTCATATTATAAGGTTGTGGAAAAGTGACACTTCAAATGACTTAAATGGTTTGGAATTTATTTGATAAATAACTTTGGGTGAAAAGTAAAATAATTTTAATCAACTTAATATCACCAAGAAAAAATATTAACATGTAGACCTAATGATCCCTGGATGTCATGCACAGACTACAAATTTGTAATAGGATCCAAGTGGATGTGAAGATATGAAACATTGAAATATGGAAAGAACTAATAAAAAATAAGTAAAACATATCATGTTTTCATGTGAATGTGTGTGACCTCATGTAATAAAGTATGATTATACATATCAAAGATAACACTCAAAGTTAATATGTAAAATTAATTCGATAAACATATTTGTACTAAGTTAAAGCCCTATATATAACTACTTTATTCCTTGAATTAAAATTTTCAAAGGGATTACTATAGACATCTAAATATAGTCACCGATAACATCCAATCAAGCTTTTTGACCAATTTCCACCAAAATGCACAATTTGGATTAAAAACACTAAAAGACACTAAATGATGTGAAACTAACATATTCAAGTGTCAATTTTGGCTAGGGTATCATTAAATGAGATAATGCAATTTATGGGCCATCTATCTTAGATAATATCATTTCAAGTCAAAATGATAATCTTGCACCTGGGTGCTCTAGATTGCTCTTTTCTATCAAATCTCTTGTACAAGACATGTGCCTTCATTATTTTCTATTTAGAACATCCTAAATGGGATAAATGATCCAACATGTCTGACATTGATTTCTAATTCTAATCTAGTTAAATTTTGGACCAATAATAAGGCATTTGATCAATTTGAGTAATTTATGCACAAAGTGCTTAATCATACTTAAGATATAATTAAACCAAACTAGATCCTAATTAAGAATTCCATGGAAACTTATTGAATACTTATGGAAATTAATATTGAATATCTGCATCGTTAGGTGACCTCATTTCCTGGGATGATATCCCTAAGCCATAAATGCCACAAATATTAGGATTCATGCCTCCCATGCCTCATCAAATCCCTCCATGACTTTTAATTACTCCTCTATCCCAAATAGTGATGAACCTATTTGTCAATTTTAATTACATTATTGGATTAATTCTTAGCCACACATATCAATCTTGAGATGGATGATTTAGGTTAATTATGATCAATCTCAAAATCTATTAATAGAGAGGCCATGAACATCATTTCTAAGCTATTTTGGTGAAAATTTATTATGCTAAAATATCTTCAAAAGTGTTGATAATGTAAATTTATAATGCACAAATGATTCCAAAAGCTATTGTAATTAGTTTTACCATACCAAATTGATTCCAAGCCAAGCCAAAGACACAAGGTGCCAAGGAGAAGAGGAGATACCCAAGCCTCATTTGATGAAGACTTCATGACAATCCAAGAAAGCCACTAAAGAAAGAATTTTTTAGCATCCAAGGAATGAAAAACAGGGTTTCTTTTGTATTTTAATTGTGTTTTTTATTCATGTTTGTTAACTAATCTCTCCCTAGTGTCTAAGACTATAGATGTTATGCTAGTTATTGTGTTTCTTTTATTTTGTTTTAATTTTGAAACTAACACGATACTAACCATCCTCTCTTTAGTCAAATTCCTAGTTTACAATTAGTAAGTTTCAAATAAAGGCATACATCAAAAATCATTTCAACCAAGCTATAAGTCAAATAAAATGGTGAAATAAAGAATGGAAATAAACTTCAAATATATATTAAATGAATTCACATATTTAGATCAAAACAATATAATTGTTCAAGGTAAAACCTTATAAAATATTTGGGTCTAAATTCCAATGGAATGGAGTATTATTTCTCACAAAACATTCTACACAAGATATTAATAATATTATTAATTAAACTCATTATGTGACTATAAGATAAATATATTTTTACATAACTCTACACGGAGTCATGACTTAATATTTTAAATTTATAAAATTAAAAAATAAAAGGGAAGCGTATTTTTTAATTTAATATAACATACATTTTATTTCACATAAATGATAAAAAAACCAATAACATACAAGACATATAATGATCTGTAACTTAGTTCTCAATATAGATCTTAAATACATGTTTTATATTTATATATATGTGTGTGTGTGTGTGTGTGTGTGTGTGTGTGTGTGTGTGTGTGTGTGTGTGTGTGTATGTATGTATGTATGTATATATATATATATATATATATATAGATATATGTATGTATATGTATATGTATATATATATATATATATATGTACATATATATATATGTACATATATATATATATATGTATATATATATGTATATATATATATGTATGTATATATATATATGTATATATATATACGTATATATATATATATATGTATGTATGTATATATATATATATATGTATATATATATATATATATATAAATGTAGAGTACATTTTATGACACATCTTAATTCATATTAATGTTGAATTCTTTCTACCCTTGGGCCTAGAAAGGACTCAACCTATGTCTTGAGTACCAAAGTTCACCTCTGTTCACCCTTATCATATCACTTGAATTATTAAGTTAGTCCAAAACAGGATCACTAGTAATCATGTCAAGGCAATAGGTTTAAGTGTATATCATGTCAAACAACATAATGGTTTTCATTTAATCAACCTTTATGAGCTTCTATCTAGTACTCTCCTTTCATTAGTTATGTATGTTACTCTATAAAAAGCCTTATAATGGTCCTAATAGTCTGAACTTACTCATATAGAAGATGACCTAATGTTTCAGCCTATGACCTATCATGAAATCATACATGTGTGTTTAAATCCTATAAGATAGAGAAATATAAGAGGGTTAAATATGTCATTAATAATATGTGGTAACCTTGTTTAGGAAATTACCATGTTTTAAGGTCCTTTGATTAATATTAAGGTCACCTCTTTTTGAACCTTCACTTGAGGTCATGTCTATTACTTTTAAAAAGAATTGTTGACATAAAATGATGCTAGTTTGGTTTAAAAACACCACTCATACCATCAATAACTCCCTAAATGGTACCCATGACTACCATAATCCACTAAAGGATTTTATTTATCCACTAAAGGGATCCACACCTAGGACACAATGTCTCTTTAACTTCCTCATTCATACTTAATTTTTTTAAATGCATTTTGACCTCCCTTTTTCCTCCTCCTACGCACCAATAACATAATAAGGTATGGAGACTTTAAAAAATGCAATAAATTAGTGTTTTACAAGATTTTTTAAGCAAGTATATATCCATATCATATGGGCATGGTCATAAAGAGTTAGGGATCTATAGACAAGATTTAGCATAGACATCAAGTGATAGAATCTAGGATTTTCAATCCAAGAGAGATAAAAAAATGACATCTCTTTACCATCATCCTCTTTGGTAGCCATGGATGGCATCTCTATTTAGTATACAGAGGATAGAGAAAATGGAGACCTAAGTTCTTGACCAGAGGAAGAAGGTCTAATGGCCCTCCAATCCTTAGCATTGGTTTGCATAATAGTTTCCTTTTTTTATGAACAATAGTTAAGAAATTGGGCTAGTCAAAATTGCCTTCTAAATCTACATAGGGTTAAGGATGGAACAATTTTAGTGTATTTTGGGTCTGTTTGATGAAACTAATGATTATACATGTCTTTTTAAAGTCATAAAAATCCTTACTTTTAATTCTCTAGCCCTATCTCACACATGTGATGTTTTAGGAGTGAAGAAATCTCCATATAGTTACATGTGCAAATTTCATGCATGTTTCTATGATGTTTTGGGAATTTTCAATGTATGATATATGTTAAGGACAAACTATTGACTATGATGATGTATTATCAATAAATCCATTTATCTTTCTCATCACTAATGCTAAACCTAATCATTGATGGACCTCCAACTATCATAATATATTTCCTTAAAATGAGACTACCTACATATTTGAGCTTCATTACAAGATAAAATAGAGTTTTTCATGATGGTGTATATTTTGATGTCATTAAGACACCATAAAAGTAGTAGAGGTATCATCAACACATGTAGAAGAGTCTATCTCTAATAAATATCATCCTCCATTATATCTCTCAAGTCTGAAGAACTATCAACTAGTTTCCCAACACCTTCATAGACTTCTTTGACAAAAGCTAAGGTCTATTATTAGAAGTTTAGGTTTTCGTAGATTAATAGGTTTCAAATCATCCCTTCATATGTCTGATTGATGAAATTCAAATGCCTTTTCCTTATTGAGTGTATGAATAGGGTGTCTAGGGTCCCCTTATGTTGTCTTAAAAATGGGTCAATAATCCTCATGGCATCTCCCAAATAACATATTCTATATAATGGTATCATCAAGAATATTCACCTCATAATAAGATATGAGTTCCAAGTTAAATCTCCATAGGGTCCTATGACCATCACCTATAGGTTCAAACCTTTTTGATCGAGCCTAAATCATGGATACTAGGTAAAATTCTCCATAATTATATGAATAATATTTGAATTGTGATAGAAGATTTTGTTCAATAATGGATGTTATTAAAAAGTTATGATGAATTTCAAAAGGCCAACTTAGTCCCAATCTCTAAAAGGTTCTCCTAGATCACCATATTATTGAACCTATGCAATCAAAGGAAAGGTAATGTGTTACAAGGAAGATTATATTAAGGAGCAATATTGATATTTAGGAAAGGCCAATTGGACCTCAAATAATTTATGGGATCATTATTTTTGGTCAAGGGCTTACTTGAGGCTGTCTTCATACTAAACACCTATAAACTGTCTACCTACAAGACTATTGATATTCCATATCCAACATTGAGTATAAGATGTTATATGCATATGGAATATATAACATAGATATAACATGATTCCCCCAATATTCTACCTATAGTGAAAAAGGTAAGGCATAGGTCCTACGTAGGCCCCTAACTAAGGTGAATCAAGCATTCAGGCTAGAAATTAGACTCATGGTAGGCCTACATATGAAAGAGACTAAGATAATGATCAATATAGATGAAGGAATATGAAAAATTTATACATAATATAGATAAGGGTGATAAAGTAACTTTGAAGACATAAATACACCTACAAGTGGCTTAAGATTTTAAAACCCAGTTAATGTTTATAAGGCCTAAAATAACCCTATACTCTCAAGACCCCATATTCACTTTAGTGGTAGATTCAAAACCTCATGATAGACCTAAGGCCATGATAATGTCAATTATTTTGATTTAGACCCTAAAAAAGGTGTATTGGATAAATAAATATAAGGAAATAATCAATTTTAATATTAACACCCCTCTCAAACTCCATTGTCCTAAGCTACCATGTCAAGCTACCAGCTCAATCACCCATATGTCACATGGAATGATCACTTAGACCTAGTAATCTTAAGGGGAGATGATAACCCTTATGAACTCAATACATATGGAAAAAAGAGTGGGATTTATGGGCCCAACTCTATGAACAATCCCTAAGCCTATCAAACCCCCAAAATGCTTACTAAGAGCTCGAAGGTCACCAACTTCTACTCAGTACTCATTGTACATTTTGCATGGGAATAATAGCTGTTTAAGAGATTTGAAGGGGTATATGAACTATAATTTCATGGAAAAAGGTTTTGGTGTTGCTGCTTATACTCTTAAAACCATTGTTAAGATGTGAAGATGCCAAAACTCTCTCTCTAAACCTTTATTAAGACTTGATGATAAAATTTCACTCCAAATGTTTTCAAATGAGATACTTTTGCCTTGAAACAATCTTTATGGTTTCCCCAGGTCACATGGGAACCCAAATAGTATGTTGGTTGACACATGTAGGCTATATGATGTATGTATCACACCTAAAAGATTTACTCCAAGCCTATTACAAGTGAGTGGAAGAGGATATGCACATACTATATGTTTATGAGGAGGGATAGGGATAAATATGCCTCATAACATTGCATAATGGCCACATATAAGGGAATCCATCTTTGATAATCACTTGTAGACATGTCTAGGTGCCTAGGTAGAGGACTATGTGCACATAATGAAAATTTAAGTGGATTACCTTTACCAACATAGGTGATATAATAGACCCAAGGTATTAATTCCATACCAAAAAGTGTATCTAAGGATTCATATCTCTAGTTTGGAGTCAAAACTCAAGAACTCTGCCTTTAGGCCTAATGGCCTAACACCTTTCTCAAGGCAATGCCATTTGAAGACTAAAATAGAGGATAAAAAGGTAATATATAACACCTCATACCATCATGGATATTTTTTATAAGGACATTTATATTTTTAATAAATAGGTTTTCGTAGAGGAAGGATCAAAATTGGTCACTATGGCCCAAAATTGCCTTGTGGGTACAAAAAATGCATAATTATCACCTAAAGAGCAACTTGATAAGTTCATAACTATACAAAATAGTTTCATGGTAATATAATAACTTTTGGAAAATTTAGGTTATTTTTATATAATAAATTAGTGGAATTTATTCATGGGTTAAGGGCCTAACATTTATGAACCATTGCTAAGAACCCAAACCACCTTAAATCTCCATATAACCCTAATAATTATCTAATGGATAATATCTTGAATAATTTTCATCCAAATTCATTGGGATAACTTTTTATACACTTTAAAATCATGGATCAATCTAAGGTGGTCCTATACATGGCATTGGGTTGTAGAAATAATTATATACACCCATTAAAAATCATGTTTTTATAGGATTTAGTGATGAAAATATGGTATAGAACTTGATGAGGAGTTGTAGATGATGGGAAACGATATTGTGAGGCATATTCCACCTTTTAAAATTAAAAAAACTCACATCTCTTCTTGTAAATTCTCCTATAAGTATACACTAGAAAGCCAACCTAAAAATGATAGTGGCAGGTGACCTAGTCACCTAAATGAGATATGGTTAAAGGTGTATACCACTTAGAAAGTATAAGTATGACTATAATATGTTCTTTTATACTTTAAAAAATATCACTCACTCATTTTTAAGGTATTATTCAATCCCCATTATCATCCAAATAGATATCAACCAAGTAGCTAGTCCTAACTACCTAATATGCTTACTTGATCAAATAAGAGAACATGATTGTTGTAATGAGGAAAGTTTGAGTCAATGATTACAGTGTCATAATACCTTGTAAATTACTCATAAATGTGAATATACACACTTGTATTTACACTACATTTCTACCCTATAACTATCATTAGGATATGTTATTGTCTAATTTTACATGTTCATAGAGTCAACCTTGGTAAAAAATATACATACAACACCTAAAAGACTCATTTATGACCTCTGACCACCAAGGCAACACATGGAGGGAGTATGGAGTTATTATTGATCTTTATAACTAATGATGGAGTTAAAGAGGGTCATTTATGACATCCCCATGCCTTTTTCATTTAATATTTCCCTCTCTTTCTTTGTTTAATTTGTATAAATTTAGTCTATGAGACCATTGTATATATCCCTTAGATGGGTATGATGAAACTCTACCCTAATTCTATCTTGAAAACATATTTGAATCAATAAAGGAGTGTTTTAGGTTTTTTTGTATAATTATTTTGTATATGACTATTTATTTTTATAAGTGTGAAGTTTCATCCTCCTTTTCAGGTCTTTTCCCTCACCTAGTTTCTATAATGCCATCATATATGGGTCATGTAAAGTACCAGATTATTGGTAGCTATGTTGAAATGTAACCGAGTTAATAGTGCCTTAAACAGACCTCTTATCCATTACCTTAAAGTTCCATACATCCACCATAGCCTTCAGATGAATTACATATGTTTAATATCTCATTGGAAAGCTTTTTTCAATCATTAGTCTTTGCTTGTTTCACAAAGTATTGATTAAAAATGAGTTAGAGTTTATAAGTAAATACTGGTGCATCACCTCTTTAGATTATGTTTCAATTTCATGTATTTATCTCTCCATTTTCACCCCAACATGCTATTAGTTTTATTATTTTAGCCATTATTGATGCATGCTCTCCTAATGGTGCATTTTGGAGATTTAATAGTTATAGATAATTTGATGGGATGTGATTTTTAGTGAGTTAGAGCATGCAATTACCAACTCAAATGATATCAAAGAACTTAAATTACTTTAGTGGTATATTTTTAGTCAATTTTCATGCAAAAGGGGTCACAAGGTCTTCATCAAAAGGTAAGGAAGTTGAGTTTATTAAGTCATCTTTAGAATTTACTAGGAGAAAGAGATACCGTTGGTATTATCCTAATCCTATTCTCCATAATTCTCCTAATCCTCCTCAAAAAAACACTATTGCAATTTATACACCTCTAATGTCTATGCCTAGACATTAAGCTTTTATGCCCTTCAATGGTGGAAAACCCTTAAATTTGAACCAATTTGATGATGTACCTCCTATTACAATTAGATAATTCTCTATTTCATAGTATAAAATTCAACCACCCCTTTAGAATATATTGAAAATGTAGCCAACCTATGTTAAGTTTAGAATGTGACCCAAGATAATGTGGCAATGATGTTGTTGGTTACTTTATTAAAGGGTAGAACACTTTAATGGTATATGGGCTTAACACTTACATCTATCAATACCTTAGATCAATATGGGGAACACCTTCACAAACATTTTTAGGATAGGAGTGACCATTTGTCTCTATTAGAGTAACTCACCACCATCAGAAGAGCTCCCCAAGAGTTTATGGTAGACTTTAATTATAGGTTTCAAAAAACCTAGGATAGGATCCCCATGGTAGTCAAGCCCACTCCCAATTGTGATTTTCTGTACTACTTAATACCCCTCAATTCTAATTTGATAGTCATTATATATTCCATGGGAGGGACTACACTATTGGATGTTTATGAGGTGGTCATAAGGGTAAGAAACTCTATACTAAAAGTAGGCAAGTTTATCTCAATATGCCTCATGCCTTTGTTCTTAGAGATACAACCCCTTATGCCTATCATTTCTCCCTTGCCAGAAATAACCATTCATGACTAGGAAGAGGTCGATCAAGTAGATATACTAGGAAATATTGAAGGGATATTCAATGTATAAAACAATAAGATAGTGGACCTAGAGAGGTATAAATTTTTAACCCATAGACCTTACCAAGCACCTTATCAATCCCCCTATCATCCCTATCAGTATAATAGACCCCCATATCATCCTAATCCATAAGGTCAAGGGTACATCACTTAATTAAAGACTTATAATAACTGCATCCCCAATTCTACTAAAAGTTATATAGTACTAGTTATAACTCAAAACAAATATGCTCAAGAAGGTCAATGGCCTATTTAATGGGAATAGTCACATGAGATGTCAATCATTCCAAGTGGAGAAGTTTGAAAACCTTATTTCATGAAGTAGAATCAAGCTCCTCCAATGCATGACATTTAGCCTTATACATAATATAATTAAGGTCCTTCTATTTAGCATGGAGATACTTCATGATTCAAGTTGATATGCCAAATAAATATATAACAAGTGGGAGTAAGGAACCATCTAAGACCACATTTTATAATTTCTAAGAAGGAGAACATTCTTTTTATCAAGTTTTAGTCAATTAAATATGAGGTCCAACTAAGATAGATAGTCCAGTTGTAACCCATACAAGGGTTAAGAGAAAGGCAGTTAGTGATGACCTAAAAGTTAGAATATCAACCCCTCCACCTTCTCAATTACCTCAAGATTCCATTGGTCAAGTTTCAACTCCTAAGACTCCACCAACTCATAAAGTTCAAGATCATAGAGGTCTATTCATACCTTAAATCACACAAACTCTAAGTGCTACTATTGCTCGTAAGTTATAGTCAAATATTATCACCAAATATTTTACCCTAGAAGAGTTTGTTCAGGATTTTTCCATATTTTGACAACATGGGAATGTTTCTAGGTATGTGGGTGTACCTATATCAGAAATGAGCCTCTAGGTTTGAGGTCTAGCTACCTAAATATATCATGCAATATTTATCAATTAAAATATTTCTTTCATATGGGAAAAGAGTTAGAAAATTCATAAATTGAACCTAATCTAAAGGTGGTGATGCACCAAAAATATATTCCACATGGCCATCATAATTTTACCATAATGAAATAAAACATATAGAATAGTCTCTAAGTTCTAATAGAATCCAACATGATTATTTCAATATAAAGGTGAGATACGAGTAGCAACACAAGGTAGATGAACCAGAGGGAAGAATGCACACTCTAAGGATAGTTTTACACTTGAAAAAGATTTACACACTAGACTACACTATATATGACCAATAAGCCTAGGGAATCTTGCTAAAACATGAAAGGATAAGGGAAGGAAGGATGGAGAATTATCACTTCTCATCACCATACATCACTTTCAAACATAGACAATTGTTCAAAAATCATAAAAATATTTGTATTAATGTTCAAACTAAAAATATAGCATTAATGTAGTAGGGATTCACCATATGTGGTGTGGTGGTACTTTAAAATAGCTCAAGATCTATATTTATACAAAAGAGGTAGTAAGAGAAAGGGAGCCTTGGCACTAAAAAGGGGAATTAATTAATTTGAATGTTTAAATTGTGCTACAACTACATCTACAAATTATACTCCCTTAGACCTTTTAATTGATCTAGGTCACCTCAAGTTGTTGAAAAGTTACACTATTCCTTGCATGATCTTCCCTTGTGGTTGCAATGGTGGTATCAATTTGTTTTGAGTTGGTTTTTATCATCAATGTGGTTAAAAAAATTAGATCGCTTTTTTAGGGATTTGTCCTACTACTAACTATTCTTCATTGGTTTAGCATTTTGTGAAATGGTGAGGATTAGGGCCTCTTTCATGTAGTTGGCCTTTGGAGATGAAACCTTTATGATCTACATGTTCACTTTGATGGCATCCTTTGAAACACTAGCTTTGGTTTGAACTAAAACATGTTTGAACTCAGCTCCATACCTTTTATTTACCTTGCACAATAAAAAATTATTTATTTTACCTATGCTTATCTTCATCTGATTGGCTATAAAAAATTGGTTTTGATCATTAATCTATGTATTCATCTCATCATTGATCTTGATATGTAGGATTAAGCATTTTCATGCCATTTTTCAATCATGTATTTATCTTGAGATCATGTTGTTAGTTTACTACTTCATGCACTTATGCCATGTGCTTACCTCTCTGTCCCTTAACTCATTAACTTGCTTGCATGTCATTATATTTGAATCTATTATTGAACATGATCCATTGATTTACCTGGGCCCATTCTTCTTCTAGTCAAGTTCATGTTATTTGATTTCTTCTTGATTGATCCACACCATCAAATCTTGCCTCTTGAATTCTAATGTTTATTTTTGGGACCTAAATTTGACATCCAAATGGATATAATGGGGATATTTAAACTTAAATGGTTATTTATTGTGGACTAAATTTGACATCAACACAAATTTATTATGTTGTAGGTCCAACTTTGAAGGCTTATAACTTGAAGCACAAAATTCATGGATGCACCAAACATATAGAAGATGTTCTTAAGGCCAAAAGGAATGAAGCCATTTGATATTCTAGTACCAAGATCCTTCTAAGTGAATATATTAAATGTATAATTTGGTTGGTTTAAACGATTCTACGTGATGTCCTAGAGATCGTTGAACTCATTTGGCTATGTATGGAAAACTTAGCAAAATCTGACTACGGAGCTAACTTTGCACATGCATAACATCTAGTGTGCTTTAGTAGATGATCTAAATATTATAATGTAGAAACTAAAGACCAAGATTAAAAAACTCATATGATAATATTTTACTATAAATACCACATGTGTGAGATATGGCCTTGTCAATATGTGCACTTGGCTCTGTTTGAACTTCTTTGGAAATGGATAAGTATGGAAAAACATTGGAATTTGGCTGAGAGGCCAACTTTGGATCTCCATAAATTTTGATGCACTTTGGAAGAGGACCTAAAACTTGGTGAATATAAACTTCGAATAAATTTAAATAAACCTATATGACCAATTTTCCCTAATTCATCCATGCATGGCAATGGTGATGTCAAAAATGTACTTAGTCAAACAAAATTATTACTATGCCCAAGTGTCTTTATGAACGCAATGAAGAACCCAATGGATCCCATGCACTAGTAATCCATTCTACGAATCCTTATCATCCCAAAGGGGATATTAAAATATGGTCTTGCCCTTAATAAATGGAAATTTACACTTTAAGTGAACCCAAAGTGTCTTGAAAGCCTTATGATCAAATTGAGATCCTGGACCACTTCTTCCATTCATATCCTTGTCTTTAAGCTTTGTTTATTAGATAAATTTTTTAAAATAAGTTTAAATTTATGGAAATAATCAAGGGAAAATGTTCCTAAAATAATTTTGGCCTTAGAATTTCCCCTCAACCCTTTTAAAATAGCCCTTTGCCCTTTGGAAAGTGTCTTTTGGAACTTTGAAAAGTGTCTTTCAGATATTTGTCATTGGTCCATTTTCTCAAGCAAAGACCCTTTACAAATTATACTTTGGACCTTTCCACAAAGAAAAATACTATCTTGGGATACGTTGCTTAAAAAAATTCCCTTTAGTAAAAGTATATCAATCCACTTTCATATAGAATGAGCCTCTAGGAAAATTGTTCAGAAAATTTTCCTAAAATAAATAACCCTTGTATTTTACTTCAAACATTTTTTCTAAAAGGATTCATGCCTTTGAAACTTTTTCTAAACATTTTCCCTAAAATAATTATGCCTTTGATAAAATCATGCAGACAATTTTCCCAAAAGAAATCTAACACTTAGCTTGAAAAAGATACCCTTTAGGATTTTTGCCAAGGTCCTCTTCTCAGAGAAATATCTTTTGGAATTTTTTTAGGGACACTTTACCTAAAGAAATGCCCTTTAGTATTATTATTTTAGAGAAGTTATCCAAAACCATTCCTGACACTTGGGCCAACATACTAAAATAAAATTCATGAAGGAAATAACACTTAGCCAATAAAAGTGGAATAATTTCTCCAAGGGAAATATGAGTTGTACTTTTATTGCAGGATTTATGTGGAAAATTCCTCAAAAGGAATTCTAAATGCTCAAAAAGTTGGCCAAAATTTGAAATATTTCCCAAGTTTAACCTTAGGCTTATTTGAAATTTCTCTTTCAACTCCTCAACACCATGAAAATCATATAAAATTATAAAAAATACCCCTATAAAATATTTTGACTATAGGGGATTGATCCATTTTGGCTTATGGGGAAAAATGGTTGACCACTACCAGCTCCCATATTAGAATTGTGGATCAGATTAAGAAGTCACATGTCACCATCCCCATGTGGTACACCTTTCTCATTTAGGGGTGAAAATATCTCCTCCAAGAAGAGTTATATGTTAAATCTTGGAAAATAAGGTAGAAAAGGTGGGTGTAGTCCTAACCAATACCAATAAACCTCATGAGTCCTAAACACCCAAGGTAATTGATCCCCTCTTTTAATGTTTTTTTACTTATAGGTGATTACCTAGTAAATAATTATATTATAGATAGTGGGTTTGGTGCTTATGTCATGCCTAATTCTATAGCATATAAATAGGGACTTAAGTATGAACCTAATGCTAAAGTGGTCTTACAACTCGATGGTTCTCCCATAAAAACTATCAGTGTCCTTAAGGATATAAAAAAAGTCTTAGATGCCTATCCTAATTGTACTATATCTAAATATATGGTATTAGTTGACCTCCCTCCTTACTTTGCGTTATGATTGTCTAGGGATTTCACCAAAAAAATAGGGGTCTATCTCTATTTTGATTAGTATTAGATGGTTTTTAGGAAAGGATATGGAATAAAGGTCACTATAAGGTCTAAACCTATCTCTAGGTTCCATTTAGAGACTTACATGCCTAACTTGTCTATTGTCAATTGCATTAACATAGATGAGAATGAACACCCCAATGACCAAAATCCCATTAAAGTACTCGAAGGTATATCAAATTTTCTCCTTAATGAATGGGTAGTAGATAACCATGGGTATGATCCATATAAGAGCATTGAAGAGGAAAGTTTGGGTGTATATTTTATGCATAAGGAAGTGGTTGTCATACCAACTCTCACTAACCTAATTCAAGATCCTTAAGGAATATGGAGTTTGTTATTTGATAGATCTAGGTCCAATAATAAAAGTGGTGCAGGTGTCATGATTGTCTCTCCTTCTAAACAAATGTACTTTTGTACCCTGATGTTTCAATTCATTTTAGATTTCAACATAGAAGAGTATGAAGAACTCATCCATGGACTATAATGGGAAAGAAAGAGAGGCATCAAGATCCTACAAGCCATGGGAGAGAGTGTTAGTATTTCATCAAGTGAGATGGTATAATGTAGTCAATAATTCACTCTTAAAGGCAAAAAAACACAAGGTTTGGGACCTATTAGAAGAATTTGATGCCTTTTGGCACTCCCTCAATCCTAATACAGGATAATAAACATGGAGACCAGTTGGAAGCCATAGGAGTATAAAATGATATTCCAAGTGGGTTAAAAGACATCAAGGATAAATATAAAATAAAGATGGTATACAAAATTTTAGTCCATAAATATGAGGTTAGATGGTATGTGTTTGAAAATAATAGATAGATATCATGCTTATTGCAACATGAAGCAAAATTATGCTCAAGAGACCAGGGTAGATTGAAATAATATTATGGGGACTAGATTGTCAAAATGACAAATAAAAAACTAGGGGAATGGTGACATTAGAAAATATATTCAATGAATATGATTATTTAATGTTAGGTTATGGAGCTAAAAGCTTCACTATTATTTAAATGGTGGAGTTTGTTGAGTGTCAAAGTAACTGACATCAGTTAGGCCAACTGACATCAGTCATCTTCAGCTACATAGTAACTAGCATCGATTAGGGGTCGACTGACATCGGTCAGATAGGAACCGACGTTGGTCACCTATGTGTTTCCAGAACTAGTCTAATTTTAGACAGACAGTTAGTTTGCATGTAAAGACTATTTTAGTCTTGAGTCTATGTTTCTAATTATTGTAATTGGGAAGTCTAATTATTGTTTGTTTTGGGATCTATTTAAGAGACCCATGGGGTTGTATTGTAAAGAAGGACAAGGAAGAGATCCTTCCAAGTGTAAGATCAGTTGATCTGCAGGTAGCAAGATCAGGGAGATCTACATGGTAAGTAAGATCAGTTAGATCTACAAGGGTGCAAGATCAAGGAGATCTACTTGGTGGACTGGCAGTAGGCAACAACAACCATTGGCTTAATTGTCACTAACTAGTGGAGGGAACAACTTGGTTATTGAGTTGTGATTGTAATTGATTGAGAGAGAGAACTCTTGAGCGAGAATTACTGTATGCCCAAGAGGTGTGGGAAGAGTGTGATTTCTTCATTGTATTTCCTTCTAGATGAGTGTTAATACATATTGTATTGTTTCTCATATCTCATATTTTGTGTTATTTCTAAATTCTAGTTACATATTACTTTTGGTTTAATTCTGTGTTTAGTTGCTTATACAAAGGTAATCAATTATACTCTTAAAAATTAGGATCCTAACAATTGGTATCAGAGCTTGGTTAAAGGTTCATCAGAGCTTGGTTCGGATCAGGTTAGTGTTTGTTGATTACAAGTCACTCTTAGGGGTTTCTGATTGAGTGGGAGTAAAGCAATGGTAGAAGAAAGTACACTAAGAATGGAGAAATTCAATGGCAAGAATTATCAATTATGGAATTGTGGAAAGAAAGGGCATGTAAAGAAAGATTGTTGGTTGGTAGAAGATCAGCATGAAGGAAATAAAGAAGCAAATGATGCAGGTATTATTACATAGGATGCTCTTATATGTTCCTTGGATAAATTAGAATCTTGGGTTTTAGATTCTGATGCCTCTTTCCATGCAACCCCAAGTAGAGTATTTTTCCATGATTATGTCCATGGAGACTTTGGAAAGATTTATTTAGGGGTTGGTGAGCCTTGTCAAATTGTTGGCAAAGGGGAAGTGTAGCTGAAATTACAGAATGGCAACACATGGGTGTTGAAGGATGTCATGCATGTCCCAGTCCTGAAGTGGAATTTGATTTCTATAGGAAAGTTGGGTGATGAGGGTTGCATAATAACTCTCACAGTAGAATCTTGGAAAGTTTCCAAGGGTGCACTTCTTTTATCAAGAGGTAAGAAAGTAGGTACACTTTATCTATCTACTTATATTACTGATTCTCCTTCTATTTTATCTACTTCAGTTGTAGATGCAAAGATGTGGCTCTGTAGGCTTGGTCACATGAGTGAGAAGGGAATGGATGTTCTTAAGTCAAATGGTAAGCTTTCATATTTGAAAAGCATAGATCGAGATTTCTGTAAGCAATAGAAGAAAGTGAGGTTTCTTGAAACTGGGTCAACCAAGAAGGGAGCTTCTATTGGAGGATCATAGTATTGCATAAAGAGGAAATCTGATGTTTTTGACAAAGTTAAGAAGTAGAAAGCCTTAGTTTTCTAGGAGAAGATGATGGACAAAGATCAGCTCTAGAGGATAAATAATTTTGAGCAAGGCAGTGTTGATTTGGACAAGGTTATGATCCAAAATGAGCTCATGGGTAATAATCATCACTCACAGGGAAACATAGTTACTAATGTCAATCATGTGAGAACTGACATTGATCATGCAAGAACTGACGTCAGTCATGTGCAGACCAAAGTTAGTGATGTTAGGCAGGTGGACACCAATGTCGGTCAAGAAATTAATGTCGACAATCAGGTGGAATCAACATCATTCGAGTGTAGACTGAGGTCAGCCAGAGGTGACCAAGATTGGTCACTATTAGAATGAATTTTGGTGGATAGTAAGTTGTCAAGGAGTCTCAAACACCCATGTAGAGGACTAAAAGGGTAAGCAAGCCTAAAATTCATTAATCCCCTTCTTTATACTACTTGTTGCTCACTAATGGTGGAAAACTAAGAAGTTTTGAAGAGGTAATGCAGTTAAAATCTAGGAAACAGTGGGAGCATGGCATGAATGAGGAAATCAATTCCTTGGAAGAGAACCAAATGTGGGATTTGGTAGATTTGGTAGCTGGAAAGAACTAAAAGATGAATGGATTTACAGGTTAAATAAAAGAGAGAATGCATAGGTGAGGCAGAAGGCTAGGTTATATGCTCTTGAGCAAGCTCCAGGACAATGGTGTTTGAGGTTTGATAGGTTTATAACAGAGCATGGCTTTAGTCAATGTCAATGTGACCATTGTGTTTATTTTACTAGGTTGGATAATATTAGCTACATTATCCTGTTACTATATGTAGTGTATATGCTTGTTGCAGGGTCACACATGTAGGGAATTGCTGAGCTAAAGGTAAAATTAGCCCATACATTTTCCATGAGGGATTTAGGAGTGAAAATATTTGGCATGAGTATTTCTAGAGATAGGGAAAATCATAGGTTGATTTTGTCTCCAGAGGATTATGTGAATAAGGTAGTGGAGAGGTTTGATATGCAGGATGCAAAATTGGTTAGCACACCTATGGTTAGACAGTTCAAGTTGAGCTATGAATAGTGTCCTAAATCACATGATGAGGTTGGGTACATGGTATGTACTAGACCTAAATTTTCCCAAGCAATGGGAGTTGTTACAAAGTTTATGGTCAATCTAGGAAAGGAGCACTGGAAAGCAGTTTAGTGGATTCTCAAATATCTGAGAGGGACTAACAGCAGGTATTTATGTTATGTAGGATCAAGCACTTATCTACATAGGTATGTAGATTTAGATATGGTAGGTGACTTGGATGGTAGGAGAAGCACCATAAGATATGTATTCACTATTGGTGGAATGGCAGTTAGCTATATCTCAAAATTGCAGAAGGTTGTTGCAGTCACAGAGGCTAGAAAGTATATGAACCCTGCAGGTATGTTAACAAGCCATGAACAAAGGATAATTTGAATCTTCATTTAAATTTTGTTGGTCTTTAAGAATGAACTTTAAGATGTGGAATACATTCTAGAAACAAATTAGAGGATGTACAGGTACAGGTACAGATGCAGTTGTTTATCTCCAAGTGGGAGATTGTTAAGTTGTGGAGATAAAAGCTTCACTATTATGTAAATGGTGGAGGTTGTTGAGTGTCAAAGTAACCAACATCAGTCAAGCCAACCAACATCGGTCATATTCAATGTATATAGCAATCAGCATTAGTTAGGGTCAACCGGCATCAGTCAGACAGGAATCGATGTCGGTCACCTGTGTGTTTCTAAAACTGGTCTAATTTTAGACAGACAGTTAGTTTGCATGTAAAGACTAATTTTAGTCTTGAGTCTACATTTCTAATTATTATAATTGGGAAGTCTAATTATTGTTTGGTTTGGGATCTTGTTAAGAGACCCATGGGGCTATATTTTAAGTAAGGACAAAAGGATTAGATCCTTCACTTGAAATAATATTATGGGGACTAGATTATCCAAATGACAAATAAGAAACTAAGGGAATGGTGACATTAGAAAATATATTCAATGAATATGATTATTTAAGTAAATAAAAGGATATAATATCCAAAAATGAAGATCATTAAGTGAGAGTCACTATTTACAAAGATAGGCTACTCAAATTAGGAAAAGTGAACACAAAGGTAGAGAAGGTAGCCTTAATAGAGTTATGTCAATAATTTTTAGACATATTTTATTGAGAGTACATGGAATTGAATGGGTTTGAACCTATTTGGCTCAGCATACCATATATTTTAAGGCAAGTGTCAAGCCTTTGAGATAAGAAAAAAACATCGATCAACCCCAAGATTGAGGTCCTTATGAAGAAAGAGTTGACCCACATCATATTTTGCATAAAACACTATTCATGGGTGGATAATATTATTATTGTAAGTAATAATAATGGGGAGACAAGGTTATGTGTAAACTTTAGGGATCTCAACAAGGTGTCATTGAGACAACACTACCCCTTACCATCCATGAATCAGATTCTTCAAAAGGTTTTAGGATCACAAAGGTTTTCCTTGATTGATGGATGTTCAAGGTAAAATAAGATATTATTGAAGGAGGAGGATCAATATAAGACTTATTTCATAACTAAGTGGGGAATTTACACTTACAAGAAGATTCCCCTTGGCCTGTCCAATGTAGGGGCTACCTTCTAAATGGAAATGGATGTATCTTACTAAGGAATTATTAGTGATATTTTGTGAATCTATCTTGATGACATCATAGTATTATCTAAGGATCCCAAATATAATTTTAAACACATTAGGTTTGTATTTCATAGGTTCAGGTAGTTTGGGGTCTCCTTAAACCCCAAAAAGTGTATTTTTGTAGTCCATGAGGGTAGACTTCTAGGACATGT
The DNA here is from genome assembly GCA_037957365.1 of Torreya grandis. Classification (NCBI taxonomy): domain Eukaryota; kingdom Viridiplantae; phylum Streptophyta; class Pinopsida; order Cupressales; family Taxaceae; genus Torreya; species Torreya grandis. The sequence continues at coordinate 4,236,143 of JARHVA010000801.1, forward strand.
TGTGTCAAAATAAGGACTATCTATAGACCCTCAGAGGATAAATGCAATCCATGATTTATCAATACCCAAACATAAGAAAGGATTATAGAGTTTATTTTTCAAAATCAACTTTATCAAAAGGTTCGTACTTAGATTTGTAGAATTGGTAAAGCCTCTAACCCACATGCTCAAGAAACACAAAGAGTTTTCATGGACTAAGGAAGGGAAAAGAATATATGAATCCATAAATAAATCCATTATCCAATATCCCACCATCTTCAACCCTTATTTTCCAAGGGAATTATTCTTTTATGCATTCTATACCAATTATACTATTTATGCCATGCTTATGCAGTAAAATAGTGAGGGCCTTAAGAAGCCTCTAGGCTTATTTATCCAAGCATTGGAGAGGTATGAAGAGACATGTAATTTAAAATATATATATACTAGTTATGATATGTCTCATTAATTTTAGATACATGGTGTCTAATAAATAAATATATGTCATGGTGGTTCACTCTAGCATCAAAGACTTCATCCTTGATAGAGATTTGAGCGAAAAGAGAGCTAGTTAGGTGATTAAATGCATGGAATATGACATAGAAGTGAAGGTCAAATATTTTATTATGGGTAGGGGACTATGTTAAAACTATGTATTATATGTGAAATAGGATAATTAAGTGGTTTTATGAATGTAAATTGATCAGCAAGTAGTTACACCTACATCTCTTTCCAAATGGACCCAAGACATGGTGAAGTTCCTCCAAATCAGAGAATGTCATACAAACCTAAATAGGACAATCAGGAGGTACTTAAAACAAAATATATTCCTTATGTCCTAATTTATGGGTTACTCTTCAAAACTGACCTTGATGGCATAATTTTTAGGTGTGTAAAAACTAGCCAAATTGACAAGCTCCTAAACCAATTTCATAATGGGTTAGAAGGAGGGCACTTTGCATCCAAGACCACAACAGAAAGGATAATAAGATTAGGGTATTTTTGGCCAAGTTTGTTTAATAAATCTCATGTTTGGGTTCAAATGTGCCAAAAATGTGATATGTTCACAAGAAAATAAAGACTAGTTGCCTTGCTCTAAATCCTATTCAAGTAGAGCAACCCTTTGTGAAGTGGCACCTAGACTATGTACGTATGATTCACCCTCCATATATTTCAAGACATAAGTGGGTTTTTAATTCTAATTATTACTTTACTAGGTGGGTGGAGATAGTTTCACTTAAGGAGGCAAATAAAAACTCAGTTTTGGAGTTCTATGATAATCTAGTGACCTGATTTTGGGTCCCCTTGACCATCTTATAATAAAATGAACTAGCCTTAAATATTTAAAGGGTGAGTTAATGGTCCATTACTCATGGAATATACCTCATTTTTTCCTCCAATTACTAAACATAAGGTAATGAACTTATAGAGCCCATGATCAAGAATTTGATTAGGATCATAAAGAGAACTATGGAAGACATCTAAAGGAAGTGACATACCAAGATAAGGATAGACTTATGAGAGAATAATTTCAATCCCAAGGGGGATAACTTCCATTCAAAATATATTCTTGTCTATGGAAAAGAGGGAATTCTACACATATCACTTGAACTTAACCTTAAAACTTACACACCAATTTGAACTCATGGAGAATGATGCAATGAAGGTGAGAATGAATGAATTGAGGGAGTTGAATGAGATAAGGGATGATGCTTTGAATTCCATGTGGTCTAATCAAGATCAGGTCAAGATATAATTTTCCAAGATAGATTTTTCAAATGCCTTCCAACATGGTGGCATTGTACTCAAGTGGGATGAAGACCATGCAAATATAGGTAAGCATTCAAATTTTTATAGTCTTTATAGTGGACCATATGTTATTACCAATTGAAAAGAAAAAACACCTTCTAATTATCCAAGATGAGTGGTGAGTAACTCCATATCCTTATCAATGGGGTGTTCCTGAAGTATTGTTATTAAGAATCACAAAACCATTGTTGTACATAGTAGCCTAGGTTTCCTTCTTCCAAGTGTTGAAACACACACCTTGATAGTTTCTTATTGTTGTGTTCCTATTGATTTATATTATGTGTATTATTTGTGTTTCCTTTCTGTCATATTATGTATCTCATAGATATTTTTATAATCATTGAGTCCAGTAAGTATTTATTCATACGGTATTAGTTTAGTCAAAGACTTTTTTATCTAAACATGAGTGATATACAAGAGATATTGTGTCCTCTTGACCAACATGCAGGTCAAGCCTTTAGAGTGATCAGTAATGTTGAATTTTTTATGCCCTTCATATAAGTCAACATATGTATTGATTACCCAATTTCACCGATGGTCACCCTTCTTATATCTCTTGAAGTATTAAGGTAATCCAAAAGGGGATCACTAGTCACATGTCAAGGCAATAAGTTCAAGTGTTTTTAATGTCAAATAACAACATGGTGGCCATATAATCACCCTTTTTGATCTTATGTCTAGTACTCTCCTTGTTTTAGTTATGTATGAAAATATATAACAATATTTGGAATGGTTCTAATAGTCTTAATTTACTCATCTGGAAGATGACCCAATGTTTTAGTCTATGACCTATCATGAAATCATACAAGTGTGTTGAAATATTATAATATAGGGAAATATCATAGGGTTGAATATGTGATAAATAATATGTGGTAACCTTTTTTACACCCTTACCATGTTTTAGGGTCCTTTCATTTATATTAAGATGATATCTTTTTGAACCTTGACTTGAGGTCATGTCTATTGCTTTCAAAAAGGATGTTTAACCATAGAATCATCCTAGTTTGACCTTAAAACATAGTAATACCATAAATTATTCCTTTAACTATCCCCATGACTACCATAATTCCATGATAAACTATTTTAATATGTCAAGGGTGTCTTTTCATAATTCAAAGACTTTTATTTGTCTACTAAAGGGGTCCACATGTGGGAAATAATGCCTCTTCAAATTCCCCATCCATAATTCATGTTTTGAAATGAATTTTGACCCCTATTTTCTCTCATCCTACCCACTAATAATGATTCAAGTAATGAAAACCTAAGAAAATGTAGGAAACTAGTTTTTTGTAGGATTTTCCAAGCAACTACATATACATATATATATATATATATATATATATATATATATATATATATATATATATAGTACTGGCATGGTTAGAAAGAATCAGGGTTCTATAGAGGGGATTTAGTACAGACATCAGGTTAGATAATACAAAAATCTTAAACCAATAAAGATACAAAATTTATCTCTCCTTCCCATCATCATCTTTGGAAACCATGGATAACATCTCAAGTTATTGTTTAGTATGGATAAGAGAGAGAAATGTCAACTTGAGCTATTTGACAGAGGAAGGGGTATAATGGACTCATGATCTTTGGCATTGGTTTATAGAATGGAGGCCTATGATTTATGAATAATATTGAATAAAAAAAAGTCATCAATCATGCCTTATGTACTCATACTAGAATTCAATTTGTATAATTTGAGCATGACTTGTGACACCCAAACCATAGGTCTCTCCTACTCGCTTACACAACCCACTTGCGTATGCTTTCACTATTTCTAAATCATTCAAAGCCTTCTAGATTTAGTCCCAATTGTCCTATAATCCTCTCTTAAGCATATATCTATACCTATGATCCCTTTCCCCCTAGACAATAGTGCCATAAGTTGTAGTATAGTACTGGGACCCAAGGTGTCCACTTTCTAATGCTATTATCAAAGTCCATAATAACCTCAAATGGTCAGATTTTATTTAATCCTTATCCTTTCCATTATCAGCCTAATGTGAGTTCATCTAACCTAAGATCACTATTTTACCTATAAAATACCATTCAAAGGTCGTTTAGAAGGGTTGGCAATCATTCAAAGGACATAAGCTAGAAATATACTAAAGGACACTCAAGCAAATCTTCCTATTCTTTGCATATAGCCAACCACTACTATTCATAACCTATCTAAGCTCCCATACCAATCATGAGTCATCTCAAGATTGCCTAATTTTTCATACACTTGCATTGCATACATATTATTATACACATTCAAGTTGAGAGAACTACACTAGCCTTGATCTTTCTTTGGAGTATTAATATGTATGCAATGTGCCCACACATAGGGTGTGATCATACATTGAATGCATATTATATACTAACCCATTTTTATATTTGTATTCAAGATTATCAACCATAAAGAGGAACTAGGATCATTGATGATGAAATTAGTGACACAAAGCTTTGCAAATAACCAAGACTTCATATTTTAGGCACAGGGTCTCCTAGAGTAGAGAATAGAACCCAGAAAGCTCAGACACTAAGGAATATAGTGCCAAAACATGGAATATAGTGATATACCTCTAGGTGTCTAGTTTATGTCACTCCTATCTAGGTCCAAAATAAACTTGTGGATCCTATTTACAATAGTTTGCTTAGCTAGATCAGTAATTTGTAGCCTCTATCTCATTTGTCTCAGCCAAGAATTAGCTCAGTTTTACTCTTTATCCCCTTGTTTGATATTTTAATAAATAAATTAATCACTTCTAGAGTTAATAAATTATTAGGTTAATTAAGGCAAATTTTATTTACTAATTTTCCCCTTAATCTAGACCCCTTTACTATTTAGGAAATTAACACATATAGTTTCCCAAATCCAATAAAAAATTTGGTGAACCTGACTTAGTTTAAATTTCTACACAAAAGCCCTAAAAACATAAGGTTAATTATTTATAATGTTTTTAAATATTTTCCTAAATTTTCCTAGATTTAAAAATTAAAAAAATAAAAATTAATTGAAAAAAAACTCAATAAATTCACTCAAACCCTAGTTTGCACATACGAGGTCATTTTTGCACAAAAACCCTAGAAACCCTAGGGATAATTATTATTTTTTTCCCATAATTTCCTGATTTTTATTAAATTTAACAATAAAAAATCTATCAATTCTTGACAAAACTATCACATTTTGTTCAAACCCTAGTTTGCACATACTAGGTCCTTATTGCATACAAACACATTCAACACACTAGGAAAAATATATTGCTAATTTTAAAAGATTTTCAAAATTTTCCTCAATTTATCAATAAAAATTCTAAAAATTCATATCAAAATTTAAAAATTATCATAATATTTTTTAAAAAAGTCTTTTTAAAACCCTAGTTTCATCTACTAGGTCATAGTAAATCAAGTGTTATTCCCTCAAAGTTTTGAATTTTAGTTGAATATTTAAAATCAAAAATAAAATTAAAAATTAAAAAATTCATAGTATTTTGTAAATAATATTTCTAAATAGTCCCTAGTTACATGTACTAGCTCCTTTTTTAATTTTTAGGTATCACCTTACATCCATAATAAAATTGCAAAAATGATTCTCATTTATTTACAAACTTATCTTACATTTCTTGCAAATAACAAGGAAATAATAATAGGCCCCATCATCTACATGAATGATGAAGTCTATTATATGTTATTAAAAAGTTTCATTGTTTGCATTTCATGCCTATTTTTCATAATATGGGATGATATTATAAAATTCAATGCCAAATATGCACAAGATTCCAAAATTCTTTTTACATACTCTTTCTCTCTCACATGGAAAAAATTTCAAGTTTATCATGCTAAACACATTACAAATTTCATAGCACATGTCAAAGTTCCTTATGCATTCATGCATAAATTCATGATTTATATCCCTTGTTTTTAATATTTCATGTGCAATGTTCTTTATAATCATATTACTATACAATTTATAACCCCACTTACATGCATTTTAGCATATATGCATAGTTTGTACCTATATGTATATGCTTCTTTGGCTACTCTTGTTTCAATGTCAAATTTTATGCAGAAGAAAGAAACCCCTTCTCCTCCTTTCCCTCAAGAGGGTGATAACTACTTTACCTCTAACTTGGTCCATCATATCACCCCTCCAAAAGGTAAGGTAACCTTTACTATTATTCCTAATGCATACATTTAGCCTACAGCTTTTTCAAAACCTCTTCAATATATGTGCTTACATTTTCAATTGGAAGCAACTAAGTTTACACTTGTGAGACTCTAAATGATCAAATCACCAATATGAGCAATATAATTTCAGATTTACAAACACAGAATTAACTATTATGTGAAAAGATCACAACATTAGAAAATTATATTATAATACAAAAGCTTCAAAGACACCCTAGTGTCAATCATGTATATGAACCTTCACTTAGTCAATTGGTTGCAAGAAATATTACATATCAAAAAAACAAATCACAACAAAGTAACTCTATAACTAGTGATTCAAAAAGTATTCAAAGATGAAATAAGTGTTCAATTGAGCTACTAAGTGAAATGATTAAATATAACTTGAGAAAACTACCTCCTCTACATCTAGCGAGAAAATATAGATATTATTATGCATATCATAGAATGCATGGGCATCACACATATAAATGTTTAGCATTGAAAAATAATATATAATAGATAATTTTTAATGTGGACCTTATACAAGATAAATTAGTCAAGCAATCCTTAGTGACATAGGAACACATTCACAAAGGGTCAAATTCAGAAACAATACAAAAGTGGTTACCAAAGCATAACTCAGAACAATAAAAGGATCAAAAAATAAAATCATAGTAACAAATAGTACCACAAGCACATGTAAAAAATAAAAAAGATGAAAATATCCATCTCTAAAATGAAGCTTAAATTTCAAAGTAGTATGGGTTTGGTGAACAATATCTACAATAGTTTGATTATCAAGTTCAAGGGTTGGGAAAGCATGATGAAGACATCACTACTCTTATTATAGAATTTGATAATGTTTAACACCAAGGTTTAGTATTTATTGAACATCCTAAGGAAAATCATTTACAAACATAATTTATCAAAGGAAAAGATCCAGATATAAAAAAATTCAATAATAACATTCTAATGGTTCGAGATCAACATGATAATGATGAGTGGAATAATGCAAGTTATTATGATTTCCAAGATACCAACAATGAACTCAAATATTCAAACTAATATTTGTAGCCATTCCCTCATGATTCATAATCACTCATGATTCATTTTTTTGATACAACACACCACGATAAGGACTCTCATCTGAGACTCATCAGTTAGCATCATTCCTTCCAATATTGATTGTACATAGTTTCCTCTACTTGATTGTACATAGCTTAAATATTTCAACATACAAAAAAACAATCTAATATTTTAAAAGTACAAAAACATGTCAATTACATGCATCATCTATGTTTTACATTTTTAACCATTAAAATAGACTTACATTATGTTATTGTTTGTTGATTTATCTATACTACCAAGCTTCACTTAATCTTCTTTGAGTGTGTGCAGTGCATCCAAATCCTTGATTGTTTCACTCCACCCATTGAGGGTAAATATTACTTATACATTATATCTACATATAAATACATCTACCCACTAGAAGAATACTCTACATGACTACACCATCTAGGTTATACCATTATTACACTATACACTCTAGACATCTTATTTTAGTATGTTCCTTACTTGCTTACATAGATATCATATCGACATCCATTAGTATATATCACACTTTTGTATTTCATAGCATATACATTAGTCTTTTATTACATATATTGTATAATCTTACTTCCTATTTTCCATATCTAGATGCATGTTTATATTTCTAGTAATTCACATACTTTCACTCTTCACTTTGATTAGATAGATGTGTTTGCATTTTCAAGTTCTTGTTTTCTTCTTGCTTGTATTTTAGTACATTTTCAAATGTCCTTTGTTCTTATCTATATGTGTGTGCCTTTAGACACTATCCAATGTCCTTTGTGTGTGACTTTCATGTGTTTATGTCCCTTGTGCCAATCTTTGCTCATTTCTATTGTGTGTGTACGCATCATTTGAACATGCCTTGTATGCCTTGTGTGCATATTTGGCCCCTTGACCACCCTTTCATGTTTCTTGATTATTAATTTGTATGCTTGTTTCTTTATTGCTTCTCTTTATGTGTAATTACATGATTCCAATCATGCATTTACCTTGCTTCTCAGATGCCATTATGGACATCATGCTGCATCACTCCATGCCACTAAAAACTGGCATTTAAAATTCTAGTTTACTCTTATGCACATTCTATTACATTATTATATATATCTCGGCATATTTCTTTAGATATAACAATCTCTCTCTATAACTTTTTTATATCTTGAGATAATGTATTTCAATGTTATATCAAATGTTTTCATAGCTTAACACACTTTCAGGGCTTCTTATTTTGAGGATATTTGTTATAGGATATTCATTCCTACCCTTAGAAGAGGGGGAAACAAATAGGGATTTTTGCATAGAGATCAGAGCTCCTAATGATTAAAAAAATTGTTTTAAAATAGTATGGTCTAGAATCTAGAACTCAACATAGGAAAACTAGACTAGGTAGACAATAGAGAATCCATATCATTCATCATTTTTGGATCTAGAATATAGTGTAAAAAATGTGGCTACAACACTGAACCCCAAGTGTCTAGTTTTTGGCACTTTTGTATAAATAATATAATATTTATTTTTCATATAATTAGGTAGAGAGGTGAGTTTAGTCACAGTTTTATCAATATAATTTAGGCCAAAAATCAGAAATTCTCAATACTTATTTTCTAGATACAGGGGCATCATGCATGGTATGAGGGTTTCCATTTTTAGTTTAGAAATTATAGTTGATATAAATTTCAATTTAGAATCTATGTTCTAGACAATAGTTATTAGGGGTATTGTGCATGGCACATGGGCTTTCTCTATTTCTAAGTTTATTATATTTTCTTACACATTCCCAGTAGTTATGTGCCTTAATCCATATGCAGGTGGTTGGTATCACATTTAAGTAAAATTTAATATAAGTTTGCTTCCCTCATACTTGATTTCCCAAGTGGATTCCTAAGCCTTGATTCTAGTTTTAGGAAGGGCTTGTATACAAGTCTAATCTCCATTTTTTGAAGTGGCAAACAGTGGCCTAGTTTTCAATTTATATTTAGTTATCCACACCAACATTTCCAAAATATAGCACATTCAGGGGCTCCATGAGCCATCTCATATGACATTAATCTATACCAGTATTTTTTCATTCATCTTCACATCATAGAGCAATGATGGAGATAAATGACTAGTTAACCTTTGTATTCTTGAGCCATCTATTCAAATGAATTAGATACATGGTCTAGAGATTGATTAGCACACACATAATTCATTAACTTCACATAGTTGGTGATGATGGAGCCAAAGGACCTACTTTTTCATTCTTGAGATGAATTTCAAGGGATTCATCACTCAAATCATTCATTTATATAACTCTTCGTTTAGCATACTTCCATCATCACTCATCACAACCTAGTAGTATAACATGTTTCGTATTGGTTCACGTACTCAGTGAGGTGTATTCATTCCTTTATCTTCCTTCCTCTCTCTTTACCTAGCTTTGTACATTATTGTTTTTGTTATAATATATCTAATAATAACTGATCTACTTTTGGTTTCCTTTTTGTAGACTTATATAGTACATCATTCTCTCACTATGCACAACCTAGCATCACATAGCTTCTTAGGCTTAGCTACATAGGTAAGTTTAGGTATGATTCTATTTTTTACCTTTATCCTAGTATTTCAATTTACTATATACTTAGAATAAAATGGGGGGAAATGTATTCAAACTAAAACGTAATTTTTAAAAATTGAGCATGAATTGTGATGCCCAAACCATAGGTCTATCCTGCTCGCTTACATAGCCCACTTAGGCATGTTTTCACTATTTCCCAATCATCTAAATACTTATATATTTATCCCTTGCTATCCTATAATCCTCTCCTAGGCATAGATCTATCCCATAGGGTCCCTTTCCCCCTAGACAATAGAACCATAAGTAAAACTATGGAACTGTGACCTAGGGTGTCCACTTTTTAGTGCTATTGTCTAAGTCCATAATAGCCTTAAATGATTAGATTTTCGTGAATCCTTATCTTTTACCTTGTCAGCCTAATGCAAGTTCATATAACCTAAGATTACTATTTTCCATATATAATTTAATTCAAAGTTTATTTAGAAGGGTTGACAATCATTCAAAGGGCATAAGTTATAAATATACTAAATAACACACAAGTAAATCTTTTTATTCTCTACATATAGCTAATAATTGTTATTTCTGGCCTATCCAAGCTCCCACACTAGTCACAATTCATCTCAAGCTTTCCCAAGATTACATAAACTTGAATTTAATACACATGATTACATAATACACATTCAAATTAGGAGAACTACATAGGCCTTGATCCCTCTTTAGAGTATTTTTATGTAAGCAATGTGCCCACACACGGGGTGGGATCACATGTTTAGTACATATTATAAACTAGCCCCTATTTTACTTGGATTCAAGGTCACCTATCAATAATGAAGAGGCACTAGGATCCTTGAAGATAGAATTAGTTACACATGGAGATTTTTGAATAGATAAGACTCAATATTTTAGGCACAGGGTCTCCAAGAGCAGACAAATAAAACCAAAAAGCTCAAAAAGGTTAGACACTAAGGACTATAATGGAAAAACATGGAATAAAGTGCTAGATATCTATGTATCCCATTTTTGGTTCTCTTATCTAGGTAAAAAATATACTTCTAGATCTAATTTCTGATAGTCTACCTAGCTAGATCAATAATTTATAGCCTCTGTCTCATCTGTCTCAACCTAGAATCAACTAAGTTTTACTCTCTATCCCCTTGTTTTCAATTTTTAAAAATAAATTAAGCATTTATAGATTTAATAAATTAGTGGGTTAATTAAGGCACATTTTATTTATTAATTTTCCCCTTAACCTAGACCCCTTCACTATTTAGTAAATTAACACATAGTTTCCCAAATTTAGTAAAACACCTTCTACACCACATAAGGTCAAGAATGGAATAGTTTCAATGTATTTTAGGAATGTTTGATAAAAATAATGATTATACATGTCTTATTAAAGTCATCAAGGTCTTTCTATTTCATTCTCCACCCCTAATTCACATGTATGAGGTTGTGGAAGCCAAAAAACCTCCATATAGTCACATGTGAAGACAACATGGATGATTTCATGATTTTTTGGGAACATTAAATATATGGTATATGTCATGAACAAATTATTGACTATAATTATAGATTCTAAAGAAATAAATTTATGTTTTCTCATTAAAAATGTTAAATTTAATCAGTAATGGACCTCAAAATATCAAGAGATCTTGCCTTCAAATCAGACTGCCTAAATATTTGAGATTCATTATAAGGGATAATGGAGTGATTCATGATGGTGGATATTAGATGTCATCAATACATAATAAAAGTGTTAGAGGTTTCATCAACACATGTGGAAGAGTCTCTCTCTAATAAATATCAACCTCCATTATATCTCTCAAGTCAAAGCAACTATCAACTAGCTTCCTAACACCTTCATAGACTTGTTTAGTAGAATTTAAGGTCTATTAGTAAATGTTAAGGTTTTCATAGAATCCTAAGTTTTAAATCCTCTCTTCATATGTATGATTGATGAAATTAAAAGGTCTTACCTTGTTTATTATATGAATAGGGTGTCTTAAAATCCCCTTAGGTGGTATTGAATATGGGTCAATGGTCCTCTTGGAATCTCCTAAATAACCTCTACTATTCGATGCCCTCATCAATCATATTTACCTCATAAAAGGCTCTGAGTTCCAAGATAAATATTCATATGATCCTATGACCTGACCTATAGGTTTAAACCTTTCTTCCCAATCTTAAAGAATGGAGACTAGGTCAAATGATCTGTAATGCTATCAAGAATATTTGAAACTATGATAGAAGGGTTTGTTCAAGATTGGATGTTATCCAAAATTTATGACCAAGTTCAGAAGGCCAAACTAGTCCTAATCATGAAAAGGTTCTCATATATCACAATACATCTAAACCTATGAAATTAAAGGAAGGGAAATGTGTTATAAGTAATATCATCTTAAGGATAGGCATTTATATTTAAGAAAGTCAAATTGGACCTCAAAAAAAGTATGGGAGCATTATTTTTGCTCAGGGACCTAGTTAAGGCCCTCTTGATAGTCAACACCTCTAAACAATCTACCTATAGGACTATCTATAATCTATCTCCAAAATTTAATATAATATGTTATATTAATGTTGAAGAGATAACTCAAATATGGAGGTAAGGTATATAGGTTATGGCCTTGAGAGGTAAAGAAACTTGAAATTATGAACAAGTAATCTCACTCAGGTATGAATAATGGCATAAATGCATTTGAATCTACCTAACCAATAAAAATAACTAACTAATTTAAATGGTATAAAAACATATGTTTATATCATCTCCTTTAGATGGAATTTTTTCCTCTTATTACACTTAAAGGCATGATCAAGCTTAAATAACTACCTAATTCAGGTAGCATATCCATGACACACACACTTTGATGTATGACTGTGTAAGTATGTTTTTTTAATAGAGATAGGGGAGGCCAAGTCCTGAAGGATATGGTTAGATATTGAAAACATTGTTATATGAGCCCCCCCCACCCAAATCATATCTATAATGAATAAGGTAAGGGACATGTCCTACCTATCCCCCTAACACAATTGAGTCAAGTATTTAGGCTATAAATGAGACTCATGGTAGGCCTACATGAGGAAGAGACTCAAATGATTATCAAGATAGATTAAGGCATATGTAAAGGTAGACATATGAAAGATAAGGGTGTTGAATTAACTTTGAATATAGAAACACACCTATAAGTGGCTTAAGGTTCTAAAACCTAGTTTGATTTTATAAGGCCTAAAGCCACCTTGGACCCTCAAGACCCCATATTCACCTTAGTGGAAATTCAAAACCTAATGATAGACATAAGGACATGATAAGGTGTATGATAATTATATAGACCTCAAACAAGGTGTATTGGATAGATGAATACAAGGAAATAGTCAAATTTAGTCTTAACAGCATCTCAAACTCCAATATCCTAAGTTCTCATGTCAAACTACCAACTCAAGCACTCATATCTCACATGGCATGATCACTAAGAACTAATGCTCTTAGGGAGATATTAGGGCACCTATGCACTACATATCCATGGAATAAAGAGTGGTATTTAGGGGGATCAACACTATGAACAATTCCTAAGATTATAAAAGCCCTATTACAATGAGATCAAAGGACACCAACTTCCACTTGATACTCATCATTTAGTCTATGTGGGAGAAAGAGATATTCAAGAGGTTTTAAGGTTTATATGGACTAGATGTTCATGGTAAAAAGTTTTTCTTCTAGGACCTATACTCTATGAACCATCATTAAGATGGTAGGCCACCAAAACCCTATCTAAACCTATATTAAGACTTGATGAGGAAATTACACCTAAAATGCTTCAAAATGATATATTTTGGCCTTGAAAAAATCTTTATGGTCTCCATATGTCACATGCACACCTAGATAGTCTAATGATTATCATGCATAGGTTTTATGTTCTATAGTTTAGCCCTAAAAGAGATACTCTAAGCATGTATAAAAGAGAGTAGAGGAGCAGTTTCACATCCTATATGTTTATAAAGAAGGATATGGATCTATAGAACTCAAAATGTTGTATAATGTACACCTATAGGGCCTCTATGTCTGATAGTCACTTGAATACATGCCTAGGTACCTAGGTAGAGGATTGCATTCACACAAAGAAAAGGTAAGTGGATTACCCTTGCTAACATAGATGATCTAAATTCCCTAAGTGATGAATTACATACCATCAGTATATTATTATTCATATATCCATTTTGGTGTCAAATCTTAGGAACTATACCTTTAGGAATTTTGTCCTAGCACCTTCCTCATGGAAATACCATTTGAAGATTGAAATAGAAGATAAAATGGGATTAGATAATACAAAAAACCATCATAAAGATGTTTTTAAGGTGTTTTAGATGTGTAAAAAACATTTTTTTTATAAAATAACTATTAAAATTAGTCATTATAGCCCAAAATTGCCTTGTGGGTACATAGAAATCACAATTATTAGATAAAGAGTAAATTGATAAGCTCATAACTATACAAAAAAAATTCATAAGGATTTTAACTCTTTTGGAACATTGAGGGGATTTTTATAAAATAAACTAGTGGCATTGGTTCATAAGTTAAGGGTCTAACCTTTATGAACCATGTTTAATAACCCAAACCCCCTTAAACATCCCTAAAACCCTAATAGTTACCTAATGGAGAAGATCTTGAATAAATTTCATCAAAATACATTAGGATATCTTGGTTGACACTTGGATCTCATGTTTCACTCTGAGAAGGTCCTATACATGACATTGGGTTCTACAGATAGTTATACGAACCCACTAAAAATCATGTTTTTATAAGATTTAGTGACAAAAATAGGGTACAAAAATTGATGAGGAGTTGGAGATCATGGCAAATTTTATTTTGATTCATATTCCACTTTTACAAACCCTAAGACACTGATATCTCTTCCTAGAAATTCACCAACAAGTCTTCACTAGAAGGCTAGTCTAAAAACTCTAGTGAGAGGTGACCTAGTCACCTAAATGAGCTAAAGTTATTAGTGTATACCACTTGGAAGAAATAATTCTAAGTTTAATACTTTTTTTTAGACTTGAAATAATCTCACTCACTCATTTTTATGGTCTTATTCAATCCACATGGTCATCTAGATAGCAAGTATCCAAGTAATTAGGATTAGCTACCTAATATGCCTACTTGATAAGATAAGAGAACATGTTGGTTGGCATGAGGTTATGATAAGTGAGTAATTTTAGGTTCATGACACCATTTAACATCCTCATTAATGAAATTAAGCACCTTTCTCAATCCTATCATGGATGATATGATAATTTTAAGCTTAATCAACGTACACAAAGGGAAGGTCGATTACTAAATGTTTCGTGAAGGCTTATTTAAACCAAATTTATGCCTTATAACTATCGTGATGAGATATAATTGACTAATTTCGTGTGTGTATGTAGTAAAAATTGGACAAAAATAGACATAAAATTCTTGAAAGACTCATTGATTATCTCTCACCACCAAGGCAGCACATGGAGGGAGTGTGGAGCTATTTTTTTTGCTTGTAACTAATGATGGAGTGAATGAGGGTCATTCAAGACCTATCCATGCCTTCTCCATGAAATATTTCCCTCTATTTCTTTGATGATTATCTATAAATTTAGGCTATTAAGCTATTTTATCTATCCCTTAACGAGGTATGATGAAACTTTGCCCAAATTTAATATTGTAAACCTCTTTAAATCAATAAAGAAGGAAGAATTCCATTTATTTTCTAGAATTAGTGTGCATATGCTTATTTATTTATATAATTGTGATGTTTAATTATCCTTTATAGGTCATTTCACTCACCTATTTTATATAATGTCATCTTATGAAGCTCATGTGATGTGCCAAAGTGTTGGCAGTTGTGTTGAAGAGTAATCTGGTTGATAGTGCCTTAAACAAAAATCTTAATCATTACCTCGAAGTTGAAGGCATCCACCATAGCCTTGATATTAAGTACTTACTTTGAGGATATCATTGAATTTTGTTTTAGTCATTAGTATTTTATTTATTCATAAATCATTAATTAAATATTGTTTATAGTGGATAAGTCAATATTGGTGTATTGATTAGGTTTAAATTTCATCCATTTCTCTCTCCTTTTTCATCCCAACAAGCTATTAGTTTTAGAATTTGAGCCATGATTGATGTAATATGGGAGTTATCCCCATAAAATATAGGTTTATCCTAACCATAGGTCCCCCAAAACCTTGGGCTAATCCCATGTTACCGCAAACTTGGAGAGGTCTGAACAATCATCTCCTAAAGGTGTGTTTTGGAGAGTTAACAATTAGCTCATAGGAATTGAATACAAGTGCATATATTTGTGTATATGTTCATTTAAATATATTCCCTAAATTTTAATATTAATATTAAAAAATTTATTACATTAAAAATACCAATATACAAATCTCTTCTTTGTGACTATTCTTCTCCATTTTTTGTGGGATGTTATAAAGTTATATTGATACCACAAAATATTTTTTTGGACACTAGATGTCATAGTGTGACTAATGAATTCCATGGTTAAATTTAATTTAAATATTTAAATGAATAATCCATACAAAATTATCCCTAGAATTTAACTTTATCTCATCCTTGCGATAATCAAAATGATGAATCCCACAACACACTAAGTACTCTTATCTTTACATAGGAACTATTGGTACTTGGTAATCAAAGTTTTCTCGAGTGATGTTTAGTCTTTCAAGTATCTAGTTTTTTATTGTGACTTTTATTCCAACATAATATTCTCTTGAATCAATTCTAAAATATATTGTGGTGGGATATGACTATCTATATATTTTTAAAATTATCGATATGTTTGGTAATTCATTGTAATTTCTTCATATATTGATTGGTTAAGACACCATGTTCATAAAGCTATGAAATGATTTGAGCCCACTCTACCTATTTTGATAGGAATTTATACCCAAAAACTAGAAATTTTCTTTTTTTCATGATGGTAGGATCCTTTCTAATGACATATGTGGGCACAATTTGATTGAGCTCATCCTCCAAGGTATCCAAATCTTTCTTTTCATTCTATGTTGTAGATCACCATTCAAGAGTGTATGTCATATACGTGGTAGCATCAAAGATTTATTTTTGAAGGTAAGCAATGTGCATTTTGATATGTTATTGATGATGAGTATTTCATGCCATTGTATTTTTGTTTGTGAATATATATAATCTTTAACAATGTTAGGTTGTGGAGCTAAAAGCTTCACTAGGATGCAAACAAGAGGATTTATGGAGGTTGCAGAGAGTTGCAGAATGAGTTGTAGGGAAACCGACATTAGTCTTATCAACCAACCTTGGTTAGATAGCAGTGCAAAATCAACTGATGTCGGTTACAAGTCGGCCGACATAGGTCAGGAGGAGCCGACGTCGACAACCTATGTGTGAACATGCAGTTTGCATGTAGATTCCAGAGAGTATTTTTGGACTATTAGTTTGCATGTTAAAGGCTAATTATGGTCTTGAGTTACGTGTCTAATTATTTTAATTAAGATAGTGTAATTATTGTAAGCATGAGATCTATATAATAGACTCATGGGTTGTATTGTAAACTAGTGCTAGAGAGTAAGAGAGAAAAATAAGCTCTTTCAGAGAGAAGAGAGCAATGGTGTGTTCCTCCTAGTGCCACAGTACCAAGTGTGGGTGCTGGTTTTGAGAATCAAAAGGGTTCTTGGTGTATGTATGATCTTGGTTAGTAGGTGTTCAGGACCACATTTGGAGATCTGTAATGGTAAGGTCTGGTGATTTACAAGTGGCAGCAGAGAGCAAGAGATCTACTTGGAGTATGGTTGTGTGTTTGGTGTACTGGCAGTGTTGTTATTGACTGGTGGAGGTGAACAATAACTCTATATTTGAGTTTTGTGTTGGGACCGTAAGAGAGAGAGGGAAGAAGTCCTTGAGGTGTGGCAAGCCTTTGAGGTGGAAGATGAAGTGGCATCTTCTTTATTATATTTCCTTCTGAGTGATTATTAATACAATTGTGTATTGTCTCTCATATCCTGTGTTGTTTCATATTTCTAGTTACTTATTCATTTTGGTTAAATTCCATGTTAGTTGCTGATACAAGAGGTAATCATATTGTGCTCTTATTAGGGAGCAAGATCCTGACAGTTGGTATCAGAGCTTTTGGTTGGATTACTAACAGGTGGTCTCAGATCTGGTTAGTGTTTGTTGATTACAGGTCACTCTCAGGGGTTTTAGATTGAGTGGGAGTATAGAAATGGTAGAAGAAAGTAAGATATGAATGGAGAAACTGAATATCATGAATGGTCTGATTGATGGAAAGAAAGAGTAGGTAAAGGAAGATTGTTGGTCGATAAAAGATCAGCGTGTAGAAGCAGATGTTACAGGTGATGTTGCACAGGTTGCTCTGGATAAAGTAGAATCTTGGTTTATAGATTCTTTTGCCTCTTTCCATGCAGCCCGAAATAGAGCATCTTTTCATGGGTATGTCTTTGGAGACTTTGGAGAAATTTATTTAGGGGTTGGTGAGCCTTGTCAAATTGTTGGCAAAGGGGAAGTAAAGCTGAAATTGTAGATGGGTAACACACAGGTGTTGAAGAAGGTCATGCAGGTTCCAGTCTTGGAGATGAGTCTAATTTTTTTAGGAAAGTTGGGTGATGAGAGACGCACAGTAACTCTCATAACATATGCACTTGAATTAGACGATGGTAAGAAAGTAGTTATCCTTTATCTATCTACTTATATTATTGATTCACCTTTTGTTGCAGAGATGTGGCTTTGTAGGATTGGTCACATATGTAGGAGGGGAATGCAAGTATTTAGGTGGAGGTTAGATGTCTTTGACAAACTTAAGAACTTGAAATCCTTGGTTTTCATGGAGGAGATGGCAGACAAAGATCAGCTGAGGGGACTGAATTATTCTGCGCAGGGCTGTGTTAATTTGAATAGGGTTTTGACCCAAAAGGAGCTCACGGGCAAAAATGTCATCACTCACAGGCAAACATAGGTATCGGCATTGATCAGGCAATGACTGACATTGGCAACATGTACACCGGCATCAGTCAGGGAAACTGACGTCGATAGACAGGGTCAGTCGTAGGGAACCAACATTGGTTGGGTGCAGATTAGGAGATGGCCGAGATCGGTCACTGAAACGGATGGTGGGCGGACAACAAGCTATCAAAAAGGTCTCAAACACTCATATGGAGGACTGAAAGGGTAAGTGGACCTCATATTCATTGTTTACCTTCTTACTAGTTGCTTACTGATGGTTGAGAACTAGGAAGATGTGAAGAGGCAATGCAGGTAGAATCTAGAAACAGTGGGAGCTTGACATGGATGAGGTGTGTGAGTCCTTGGAGAAGAACCAAATAGGAGTTTGTTGGTGGAGTTGTCAGTTGAAAGAAAGCACTGAAAGATGGATGGATTCCCGAGTTAAAGAAGAGAGTGGATGGATACATGAGACGAAAGGCCAGGGTATAAGGTCTTGAGGAAGCTGCAGGACAGTGGTACAAGTTTTTGACAGGTAGATGACAAATCAGGGCTTTAGTCAATGTCAATGTAACCATTGTGTTTGTCTTACCAGGTGGATGATGAGTCATGACATTATCTAGTTACTGTATGTGGATGGTATGCTTATAGCAGGTTCGTACATGCGGGGATTTGCTAAGCTAAGGGTAAGGTTGGTTCAGAGGTATGTCAGGGATAATTTGGAGCAGCAAAATTATTTGTCATAAGAGACATGGAGATTTTTTGGTCTCTAGTGGGAGCTGATGTGAAGATGGTGTTGGCAGGGTTCAATATGCAGGATGCAAAATTGGAAAGCACACCAAGGGCTGGACAGTTCAAGCTTAGCTTAGAATAAGGTTCAAAATCACGTAAGGTCTGGTGTAGACCTGAGTTTTCCCAAGTAGTCGGAGTTGTTAGAGAGTTTGGAGCCAATTCAGGGAAGGTAGATTCTCATGTATCTAAGAGGGACTAGCAGCAGGGATTCTTGTTATGCAGGGTCGAGGTCTTCACTACATGGGTTTGTAGGTTTGGATGTGGTAGGTTATTTGGATGACAGGTGTAGCATCACAGGTTGTGTGGTGGTTGATCTTCAGGATTGATCTTAAAGAGGGATACAAGCTAGGGAATAAAATAGATAGTGTATAGGTACGGGTACAGGTGCAGCTGTTTATCTCCAAGTGGGAGATTGTTAGGTTATGGAGCTAAAAGCTTCACTAGGATGCAAATAGGAGGAGTTACAGAGGTTGCAAAAGTTGTATAGATTTTCAGGGCAACTGACATCGGTCTTATCAACCGACGTTAGTCAGATAGTAGTGTAGAAGCAACCTACATTGGTTACAAGTCAGCCAACATCGGTCAAGAGGAGCCGACGTCGGCAACCTGTGTGTGAACATGCAGTTTGCATGCAGATTCTGGAGAGTCTATTTTTGGACTGTTAGTTTGCTTGTTAAAGGCTAATTATGGTCTTGAGTTGTGTGTTTAATTACTATAATTAAGATAGTCTAATTATTGTAAGCATGAGATCTATATAATAGACTCATGGGTTGTATTGTAAACTACTGCTAGAGAGTAAGAGAGCAAAATAGGCTCTTTCAGAGAGAAGAGAGCAATGGTGTGTTCCTCCTAGTGCCATAGTACCAAGTGTGGGTGCTGATTTAGAGAATCAGAAGGGTTCTTCATGTATGTATGATCTTGGTCAACAGGTGTGCAGGACCACATTTAGAGATCTACAATGGTGAGTAAGGTCTAGTGATTTGTAGGTGGCAGCAGAGAGCAGGAGATCTACTTGGAGTATGGTTGTGTTCTTGGTGTACTAGCAGCGTTGTTACTGACTGGTGGAGGTGAACAACAACTCTATATTTGAATTGTGTGTTGGGACTGTAAGAGAGAGAGGGAAGAAGTCCTTGAGGTGTGGCAAGCCTTTGAGGTGGAAGAAGTGGCATCTTCTTTATTGTATTTTCTTCTGAGTGATTATTAATACAATTGTGTATTGTCTCTCATATCTTGTGTTGTTTCATATTTCTAGTTACTTATTCATTCTGGCTAAATTCTGTGTTTAGTTTCTGATACAAGAGGTAATCATATTGTGCTCTTATTGGGGAGCAAGATCCTGACAAACAATGGCTTCCTTGATTATCTACTTATCTACCTATGAGAGTACTTGATGTCATATTATATTTTGGGCTGTCTTGTGAAGGTGTTGTTCTTTAAATAATTGTCAGTATATGTTAAATTCAATCATGCCTTTGAGATGCTTTGAAGAATTTTTATGAGTACTTATTATAATACCACATATTTATCTATCCAATCCTGATTGGTGTTATCATGAATAATTGTGCCCAAATTTAATTTTTGAATAAGAGATCATTTCTATGGGTGTATCATATTTCCTTAATTTTTAGGCTCTATCATTCCTTTCTTCTACTTGAGTAGTGGTAATATATTTTTTTTTTAGCTAATATGTCATTTATCTAAATAAATGAATCTTGTAGATTCATAATATGTGTATCTAAGGTATATTAAGAGGTGGATAGTGTGTGTAACATGGTGTGGGAGGATGGAAGGTGGAATTTGGGAGACAAAAGTAAGTTAAATTTTTATAGACTTATATTGGATTCTTGTATAGATTTTTGTTATTTTTTATATATTTCTCTTATAAATTTATTATGTTGTACTTATACTTACTCTTTTTCTGTCTGATCTTTCTAGGGTTTTGCTTCCTCCATTTTTTCTTTCTCAATTCTCTCTTTTTTCAAATTTTTATTTTTCAATATTTATGTTTTTATAGTTTTTCCTCATCTTATTTCTTCTATTTGTCCTTTACTGCATGTTCTTCCTTTTGTTTTTATGAAACCTATGCTTTCTTTTATTTTGTTTCTATGTATTAATTTTACACCCACTCTTTCTCTATTATTTTTTCTTTAATTATATCTTTATAAAAATATTCATTTGTAGTCTTTTGTTTTTCTAGTCTTTCTTTTTACAAATTTTCCTCCTCCCATTTCTTATGTTTTTATTATGATTCCTAATTTGAATTTTATTTATTCATGACATATTATATTTACTTGGCCTCTTTTATTCTCCTATATTTTTTTATTCTTTATTTATTTATTTATTTTATTTTCATTTTTATTTCTTTGTATTCATTTTTTTTCTTATTGTCTTTATTTTCTCAAATTACCACTTGTATTCTATTTATAGTCTTTACACTTCAACCAATGTCTCAAATGCCTCTTATTCTATATGTTTTCATTTTTTGATCTTTATTTTATTTCTTTACTTCTTGTGCATTTGAACTATGACTATAACAATTTATGTGGTTTCTATGTTGAACCACAATTCTCTCGTTCATGTGTCTCTTGCTTTAACAAATTGACTATTTATCGTCCAACATTTTCTATTGTTTGGATGCCTTAAATCTAGGTTTTCTACCCTTTAATTTCTATTTTTTGGGGGGTTGATAGGGTTGCTATTACTATTGGTTGTTATTTCTAGTGAATGTGTTATTATTTTGATTATTCCATGTGTGGTAAGTAGTTGCCTATTGACCCCATTTTTAATTATAAGATAGATGTCATTGATGTGTATCTTATTACTATTTCCCCTCTTAACTAATTGATATAGTTAAATTTATTGAATTTATTCTATGGAAAGTGCTTTCCCTATTTTAGTATCTTTCACCTAAAATTAGAATGATATTATGCAGATCCTTAGACTTACAATATTTGGATCAGGTACTTCAATTTATTATATAGCCTAGTATAATGTATTCTTATTATATATTGATGACACCTTGTGTCTAGGCCTATTTTATATGAGACATTACTATATCGTTGCATTGATTTTTTGATATATCCCCCATTATTGGCTATGACACGTACGCTTTGAGATTTTTACTTCATTTTTCTATACCCTTTTTTGTTTTATTTATGAATATTGTTCCCTTCATTTACTAATATGGTCACATGATAAATTTAATACACAATGTGGTGTGGTCTCTCTAAAAACATAATACCATTACAAAGGTGATTGAGTGGGATTTTAATGGTTCTTGTGGTTAGTTATAAGTATTAGAATTTAGCACATGCATCTATTTTCATCTACAATATGGTGTATGCATGGACAATAAATTACCATGTGTTAGTTATTAGAACCTTTTGTATGAGATAAGTTTTTTATATCTCCATGTTTATGTGACCATTTTTTACAATATTTAAATGTATGTATTTTAAGGTGTCTTCTATATGACCTATGTGGAATGTGATGGTTGAGAATTCACCTTGAGGGTTTGTTGTTAAGGATTTGAGAATTTTTTTATTAGCCTTTGGAATTAAAAGTGTTTTATCATAAAATTTTATTATATTTTATAAATTCACTATGTTTGATTCTTTACTACATAAAATTTTTAAGCCATAAAATGATTTGTATAGAATCTGGATATGCTTGATTATTTTTTTGTGAAATCAAATAAGCAAAAATTAATATTTATATAATTTTAGTTCATCTTTGATTTATGTCATGTCATCAATTAACTTGAATTTTTATTAATGTGAAACATTTACATATCTAATTTAAATCATTGTTTTAATGGTATTCTTATCTAGAATGTACATGTAGTTTATTAATCTCCCTTTCTCACTTTATGTCATTGATGTTTTTACTATTTATCACTATTATATTAGATTCATTTAATGCCTCAATATTATTTTATTATTTTAATTTTAATTATGTTTATTGGATATTTACATTTTATTATCCTTATATCTACATAGAGATAATGATAATGCCCAACTGACCTAAAATTTGGACATCTAGAATCAGATGTCATGACATCTTTTCTTGACTTGCCTTTGGAATTTAGTAGTTTGAATGCCTCATCTAAAATCATATAGGATAATTTTATTTGTTAAATTAATCTGACATATATTTTATTAATCATAAAATATCATAACACTAATAACATATAATAAATATAATGATGTGTCACTAAGTTCTCATTAATTCATATAGATTTGAAATATAAGTTTTATAGATATATGCCAGGTACATGATCAATATTTGAATATGGATGGATGGATATATTATCCTTTAAATTTGAAACTAAATCTAAGTGTGATGTTACATTCAAAGTTTCAAAAAAAATCTATTCTTTGTGACTATTCTCCATTGTTTTATTCCATGGGATGCTATGAATCACTATCAATACCATGAATTGTTTTTTTGGATGTCTCATATGATAGTATGACTATAAGATTTTGAAATTTACCTTTATACTAAATTATTTAATGAATATTACCAGCATCAATATAATATTTGATTCTTTCTTAAATTCCAATATTCTTATCTTGACATGTAGAATGGGAAATTGTCCATTCTAAGCAAGGAAATAATATTGATCTTATCTTATTCATCATGGGAAAATACCCATTATAAATATGAAAATATTTTTTTATCTTATCTTGGTCATAATGGGTAACCACCAATTCTAAATATGATAATTATATTTATCTTATATTGTTCATAATGTGTAACTAACCACTCTAAATAAGATAATAATAGTAATCTTATATTGTTTAAAATGGGGATATACCCATAAAAATTGACAAGATAATAATATATTTTATGCTTTCATAGTACATATACATATAAATTGAACTTGTAGATTTTTGGGAATAAATGATCTTATTTTTATTTACCTCAACATTTTAGATCCTCATCTACAATATTTCTTCAAGAAAAAAGATTTATGGTTAAACAACAAGACATGCATTGCTTAAATATCATGGAGAGCAATAGTCACATGAGGTATCAAAAAAGAGGGTGTAGCCATCTCTAAGATTATTAAATGTGTCAACCTCCCATTTTTAATATGCAGGGTTATACCTCATTGTGATTTAGGAAAACAAAATATTAGTAAATATAAATTGTGAGTCAAAAGAATAAACGTATATGGGAATTTGATTAATCATTTACTAAAATTAAATTTTGTTAATATTTTATTCTATGGTTATAATAAAAGGTCCTTAATTACAATCAAACTAAAAATAATTAATTTTAATGTTATAGTAAAAGTCCATTGACTACTAATAAATCTAAAAAATAATTAAATAAAATTAATGAAATGGAACTTAAATAAAAACTAACCTAAGGGTATTTAATAATATATCTCCAAGAATGACTTGTTTATAGGACTTCATCCATATTAATATTAGAGAAATATTTACTAATATCAATGGCTTCCTTTAATTTTAACTTATGTAAATGTCTTTCCACACAAATGGCTTTGACATCTTAAATGTAAATAACATGTTTGATTTTACATGATCAATCATCCAACACCAACTTCTCTTTAATTTTGAGTCAAATATATATAGCACATTCCTTGATTATCATGCAGATGGACCTACCTATTTCCATTATGTAATGGGTTCCACAAGCGTATTCAATTTTGTATACACTATTATGTAATCTAGTGTCTAGAGGGTCTTCATTGATCCTACTACCATACACAACTTATTTATAAGAAAGAAATTTGTTTGGATATTTTGAAATTTGAGAAATTTATCAATCTTATTTGAAACACCTTCAACGTACTATAAAAATGAAATTATGATTCCATCTAATGACACCTTATCCAAGCCAAGAGTATTGACAATAAATATTTTCAAGTTATTTTTGATGTGGTGTCCCTCTTCAAAAAAGTTCCAATAAATGATGTAATGAAAGTTGTCTTGAATCTCACTGATGAGGAAATAACCTCATTGGTAGCTTTGTGTCTTATTTTTGATTTATTGTCATTTAATGGAGTGATATATGAAAAATTTGATGGTATGGTGATGGGTTTTCTTCTCTCCCCATTGGTATCTAAATTCTTCAAGGAAAAGTTTGGAGAGAGGTCACTACTCACCTTTCTTATAAAACCTGAATGGTGGAAGTGGTATGTCGATGACACCAAAGTATGATGTAAACATGGAAAGGAAAATTTGAAAGACTTTAACTCCCACCTTAATAATCACATGATTAACATAAAATTCACCAAGGAAAGTGAGTAGGGGTAAACCTACCTTTTTTATATGTCCTAATTTCTATAAAAGGGGATTACTTACTAGCAAGTAAAGTTTATAAAAAATTCACCCACACTGATCTTTACCTAGATGCCTCTTCTAATCATAACATATCTAAAAATTTAGGATTATTAAATACTTTTCCCACCCAAGTTTTTAAAATTCATGATAAATAAAAACTATATGAATAAATTTGGAACCTAAAAAGAGTTTTTAGAATGAACGGATACATAATAAATCAGCTTATGAAGGCTATAAAATAAGGAAGTAATTATATTAAAGGAAATAACCATAAGGTTTCATTAAATATAATCCCAATTTCATTTTTATTATACATTGAGGGTGTTTCAACAAAATTGATAAAATTTTCAAGCACCAAAATATCCAAAAAACCTTCTTATAAATAAGTTGTGTATAGAAGTAGGGTTAGTGAAAGACCCTCTGGAACCCAGGTCATGTAGTGATGTATAAAATTTTGAACGATATTATGGAATCCCTTATATAGGATAAACATGGAGGTCCATCTACATGATAATCAAGGAATATGCTACAAACATTCAAATTGAAAGGAAACAAAAGTTGGTGTTCATTTAAAACTCATTTAAAACTAAAAATTATATTTTCATTGAATATGCCAAAGCCATCTCTATGGAAAAACATTTCCATATGAAAATTTTAATGGAAGCCATTGAGATCATTAAACATTCCTCGAATCTAATATAGATGAGAGACTACAAATAAGTCATGTAGAGAGACCTATTCTTAATAACTATTAGGTTAAGTTTTATTTAGTTTTTATTTCATTAATTTTTAGTTATGTTGGAGTCAAGCAATTTTTTTTATAAAATTAAAAATAATTATAATTAATTATTCAAAGTTTGATGGTCATGAAGGACATTTTATTATAAAATTAAAATAAAATTTCAACCAAATTTACTTTGAGTAAACCATTAATAAGATTCCCATATAGTTTTATTCTTAGGACTCATAATTTATATCTACTATTTTTTTAGTTTCTTTAATCACATTTAGATATTAGCCTACATATTAAAAATGGGATGTGGACACATTTCCAAATCTTAGTAACAGCTACACCCTTTTATTTAATACCTCATGTGACCATTTCTCTCCATGTTATTTAAGTAATGTGGGTCTTTATTTTCAACCATAAATTTTTTATAGTGAAGAATGATTGTCGATGATAATCCAAAATGTTGAGGAAAATAAAAATAACATAGTTTACTCCCAAAAGCTAGAAGTTCAAGATAGTAAAAATTTTGAGCTTTTATAAATTATTAATTAGGAAGCAAATATTATTAATAATAAACCTATGTATAATGGTCATGTCACTTATTCTAAATAGATGTGTATCTTTTTTAAAATGAGAAGATATCAATTTACTTGTCAAGATATTAATAATATTGTTCTCTTATAAATTATCGATTATGAAGCCAATATTCCTATATTGTGTTGAAAATAAGAATAAGGCCATTATTATATTTTCACTTTTAATTTTTATAATCATATTCAAAATATTTAAATGTTAATGACGTAAGTTATATCAAAAATTTTAATGAGGAAATAGATTTTAGAGAGAGAATATTATGAAGAAGGAATAGAAGTCTTATCCCCTTGCAAAACATGATCACTTTATTTCATGATTTTATATTACTCTTTTTGAGATGTTTTCAACTTATATTTTTCAAATGTTTGAACAACTATAAAATTTCCTCTATAGTCAGGAACAATTATATTTGAAAGAAAAACTAATGAAGTTATTAATGTCCTAGTTTTTTATTTGATTTAATTGAATACTAATAAAGAAGAAATATAATTTAGTTTATTCATAGACTCTACATTAAATTCATATTTGTTGAAATTATTCCTTGATCATTTTCTAATTTTTTTTTAATTTATGGAATAGTGTGGATTTTAGCTTCTCCTTATTTTAGCAATTTAGGATGAATTAACCACATACATGCCCTCATCTTAGACTTAATGCCACCATATAGCATGTTGAGATTTTTATAATATTCAATAGATTCTTCTGATACATTCATCATTAACTACACACTTTTTGTCCTTATATGAGAATAATTTCCATCAACTTTTGATAAATCATTGTTCAAATAATAATAAATTTTAATTAAAGGAATCCATTTCAAGAGGATCTTAGATTACATTTTTTCCACAAATTTTCTTATTTATTAAATTATATAAATACCATCATTGATGTTTTTTATTTCATTTAATTTAAATATAACACTTTATATCTTCTTCAATGAAATTGATCCCATAAAGAGATACTTGTTCAACCCAAATCTCCACAAATATCCCACAACTTTGATATGTACTGATATTAGCAATGATATCCTTATCAACATCTCCACTAGAATTAGTTGGTTTGATTTATAAAAGAGGATTTTCATTAAAATGATCCTTACTCATATCAACAACTGACCTAATGTAATCCAATACTTTGTAGATATGTTCTTTTAGTTGTTCCTTAGTTTGATTTTCCTTAGTCATCTAAACTAACTTTGTAGAAGACACCTTTAGGTTGTGAATATAACATTTATGGGTTTATGGATTTATATATACTTGAGTTATATCATAGTAAAATAGTTTCACTTCTTATTCATTTTTATCTATAATTGATTTTGTAATTTAAACATGATATTGTGTACTTTAAGAAGAATAAATCATGAAGCCTGAGGTGATCTAAACTTTTTAGGGCATAGGTTTTTACAGGAATATATTAGTAATAAAATCAAATATGGGAATAACAACATTGGTTATATTATTTTTATTTTCCACCATTCAGTGAACCAAAGGAGAAGGTGTAAAACTCAAATAAACAACCATTTATGTATTGGCATAAATGGCAATAGAACATGGGAATTTGATAGTTGAGTGGAAATAATGGAAACATGAAGTGGATAAAAATTTAGAGAATGAAAATGTTGAGGATATGAAATGAGAAGTTGGAATAACACATGTGATGGATAAGGTGACTTAGCAGGAGGAATATGGAATGTGAAGTGGGTAAGTGTAAGGTAATAATGGTACTTGATTAGTATCCATGCTAGAAGATAGATATTGATGGGTTGTATTATTAGTCAATGATAAGGAATTAAAAAAAAAGATGTAGTATCCATAGTTAACTATGATGTAGAGACTATAAATTTATTGATTTGTAGCTTCTCTCTTGATGTTTAATATTCACCACAAAATTTTTTTGGAATTTTTTTGAGTCTTCATCATTGCCTCCATATTATAGTTTTATGTTTCCTCTTTCATATATAGTTTTAGGTTGAGGGGGTGGAGATAAGGTTGCCTAGTTATAATTTGTTAAAGAATCCATTTTTAGGATGTCTTCCTACCCTGTGTTTAGTAGCTATCCTCATAAACCTGGCACTAAACCTTTTTAGAATAGATTTTATCAATTCCTCAAGGTTTGTTAGATATTTGATTTCCTAGTTGATTATTGGAAGTATAATATCTTAGATTATTTTCTTAAAATTAAGATGAATCAATACACTCACATCATCTACAATGCCTTCAATAACCCATTGAAACCTATACAAATTCATTTAATCCAAAGTCATTATCATCATGTCTATTTTTATTACCTAAAAGTCATTTTCACAGTCCTCCTACTAGTATTCAACCTTTAGAATTTTTTTATAACTTGATCAAACTTTCAAATTGGATTCCACATATCTTTTGCTACATTGATTCTAGTCAATGTCCTTTGAATATTATGTTCATTAGTTGAAGTCTTATAGATGTAATAGCTCAAGCATAGTGGAAATGGGTTTCTATATTTATTTTTATATTTCAATTTCATATTGAAAACTCCCACCTATCTACATAACTTAGTCAATTCTATTTTATCACTGGAAAACTAAGATAGTTTTCAAGGATTAGCAAAAATCGCACCAATCCTAATATATGAAAATGTGGATAGCTATATGAATTATTTATTGTATTTCATAACTAGATCAAAACATTTGAGATAAATTCTCATTTTAATATTCCCTTATAGGTTCCTTGTTGTTAGCATTATGAAATC
The DNA here is from genome assembly GCA_037957365.1 of Torreya grandis. NCBI lineage: Eukaryota > Viridiplantae > Streptophyta > Pinopsida > Cupressales > Taxaceae > Torreya > Torreya grandis. The sequence continues at coordinate 4,265,881 of JARHVA010000801.1, forward strand.
ATCTTTGAGCCTCCTAAAATATTTATTTATTTGTTCCATTACTATCTATGGATAATATTCATAGATGGTATTTTTAGAGGTGAATGTTTCATTAGCTTTGAGTTCAAGGTATGACTTCATAGCTATAATGGAATTTAAAATAAAAATTCATGTAAATATATTTACTTGAATCTAAATTAATCAATTGATTATGAATATTATTGTTGATAATCTAACCTTAATATATGAGTTTCATCCCATCGCCAATGGTATTGATGAATAGACACATCTATTTATGGAATGCGTTAATTTTATTATGATCCATTACTCTAGTTAGGTGCATTATGATATGAAATTTTAGTAATACATAATTAAAATGGTAAGAGTATGGTAGAAAAAAAAACATGAGAGGAATAAATTTTAGTTTAAATGCTCAATCAAATACATTATTAGTAATAAATGGAAAAAGGTAGACCTTTAGTTAGATTTTTGGGAAGCATAATGAGATAAAATGAGAAAGGATTAGAAATAAGGATAATGAGATGATTTGGGATCCCCCATTTGATTTCAAGATCTAGGGGTTCCAATTAATATCTCTATGGAGCATAATGTAGGTATAAGCCCAACTTATTAGCATCTTCAAAAGGAGGTCAATACAGATATCCATCTAGTCCAAACAAATGGTTTTATAGTTTGAGGCAAGGAATGGGTGGTACTTCAAATAATGGCAGATTTTAGGACCTCAATTATAATATAAGTTGTAGAGGTTTTATTTGGAATTTTATAGTGAAATGGTTGACCATTAGAGTAGTGGAAAAATAGGTGATTTGCAAGTGGGGTTAGGGCTAAAACATCCATTTTTTTCAAATGATGTTTTTTGTGGCATTCCCATTGATGGAGAAGGAATATATATTAATAGGGTGACTATGGATTATGGATGGATCAAGGCTCTAGATATAAAAATGTTGTCCTAATTTTAACTTATTGGTGGTAAAGAAAGGGAAGTTTCCTATCTAAAATAGGATGTATGGGATCCTTATGGATTATTCAAGTGAGAAATGCTTTAGATATGTTGGATATCAAGTTAGAGATTATATTAAGATGAATCCACTAAGAATTCAAGGGTTTTTGATTGATATGCATATGTACATGTTTTTCCTAGACACGGAGGAAGACATATTAGAAATCATCTGTATAAATTAGGGAATTATTTTGGGAAAAAATATTAATGTGGAAAAAGTACATCTCATGTGTTATAATCATAGGTAAGTAGGCCATATCCATCAAGCATTTCCAAATGGGGTGGGAGGAAATCCCTAGGCTTCACTCTAGGAATCTAAATCATTTCCTCATGAAGATTCCTTGTTGAGATGCAATGGGGGTTTAACTCCCTTAATTCCATAATTGGGCATATCATAGGAAAGACCAAACATAAACATTGAATATAATGAAATAATTAAGGAAATATTAAATAAGGGAGAGAATATAACACTAACATTTATGCTAAATGAGTGAAAATCCATCTGAAACTAGGCTCTTAAAATATCTTCCATCCTAGTCAATGAGACTGTGGTTGAAGATGAATAGGAAAATTCCCATTTAGAAGGATAAACTTTAATAGGGGTACGGGACCTATAGTTATTTATTTAGTTGAATATTTTGATGATGATGGGGATAAGGATCTATACTCTACATAGGTCCTCAATCTATCACATAATTATTGTAAGTTGTCTTAAAAAACTTATGGCAGTCCTAATAAGATAGGTAGGAAAATAGGTAAAGAATATATTAAGGTATAAGTCTTAAATGGCAAGAAAAATAAATCAAAATATTAAATATTGATGGTAAGAGGGCGTGTAATTCCCATATTCCCCATAATTAAATTCCTTTTGTGTAATGTTAAGGACTAAATTTCCATAACAAGAGGCACATTATGAGGTGATAATTATAGAATTAAGTTTTCAATGTTTTTACTCTTCAAGGTACCAAACCTAATAATAAGGAAGTTGATGGATTGATGAACAAAGGTTAAAATATATGGAGGGTCTAGTATATGATTGAAAAGGGCCTCAAGGGGGTGATGGTATGGGATACATCCATGGTGCTATTAGATTAACTCAAATTAGGTATGAACACATAGGTGTGTAATGCCATGATATTTACATCTAATACTATTTTATTTCTAGTTAATGTTTATGGTTTAAACTTTATTCATAGGTAAGATCATGTTTGATAGGAAATAAATTAGGGATCTATTTCATGGGTAGAATTGCATTTCATGAGATGATTCTAACATCATTTTTACCTAGAGTGGAAAAGAGAGGAATGTTGAGTAAGGGGATTGACTAGTAGTTGATTCAAAATTGGATATAATTATCTTGATTAAAAAAAAACATGGAGAGTTACCATGGACCTATAAGTTTTACTTCATTTAAATGTCAACTCAAGGATGTAGACTTGATAAGATGACAAAACTATATTTTCACACAATATCTTCTAATTTGACCTTCTACTAATTATTATCTAATATGTTGAAGTCATATATTAAATGAAATGTTGGAAATTAAATATAAAAAAATATGTGAAATAAATGATTATGCATTGAAATCTCCCTTAAATAAATCTAAGCAAGAAATTAAATCAAACAATTGAAAAATGAAACACACAATGCATAAATAAATCAAATAACATGATTAGCTATTAAAATGGGATGGATTATTGCTAAAGACTTTCAAAGAGGGACCTTCCTCCTAACTCTAGTTTCAGTCCTTCCTCTCACAACACTTAATTGAATTTAGAAATGGTTGTTCATATTAATCAAAAATGTAGTAATGAATTGTTTTAGGAAATTACAATGATAGTTGCTTGATAAAATATACCTTTTATAATATCTAATCAACATATATTATATGTAAACTCTGATGCTACATATATATAATGAAGAGGAAACTTTTTTATACAAAACAATATATATTCTAATCTAAGAGACATTTAACTTAGGATAACCAAAGTTATCTCCTTTTGCTAAATATGTCTTCATATTAATTATGCAACATTATTGTAGGTCAAACAAAACTATTTCAGCATTTAATCACTTCCTTATTTTGATCTATGGAGGTTATGGTTATTTTTGTGAGTTGGTTGAAAGAAGAATCAAGATCTGTTCAATTGTAGCTTTAGTCATGTAGTGGTTGCAGGATAGTCTATGTAATGTGATTTCATTGTTACAAAATGTTTCATTCTATATATCTATTTCTCCAAAACATCCTTAAAACACATTATAAAAAAATCATCCTAAATCAATATAAAACCTTTATATATTTAATATAAATACATAATTCTAAATGTTAAAAGAGTACAGAAACATAATGCTATCTGTAAGATTATGGCTATATGTAGAATAAAATTAATAGGAAAGTGCTAAAAATCATTGTTAAAGAGAAGGATGAGTAACATAGATGAGGAAAAGAAAATAACATTTATGGGGCTCATCGCACCCCCCAGCTTAAGATATTTATTTATCTTTGGAAGAAAACTTATTCATTATGATTTCATAAAGAACTCTAAAATCCATGGGATATATGGCATTACTGGTAAGGTGAACAAAGAATTCATGCCTCTGTTCAAATAGTTATTAGATTTTGACTTCCTTAGCTTCATCCATTGGTGCCTTATCCTACCAATCTATAATATGATACCATAATAGAGGGGAATGGGATTTTAGGTTTAACAACTAAGATCACATTTGTCTTGCAAGAAATTTTATTTTTTAATCCTGTTAGATGTTGCATTCAAGATAAAACAAGAATATGCATCCCTCTTTTTTAGTGGATTGAACTCATTCCATCATTAATTATAATAATATTTTGCTATAGGACCATTAAAATTTCTCAATCCTAAATAGAAATCTTGGGCTTTATCATAATTCTTTGTAAACCAAGCTCTGACTTCTTTCTTCAACATGATATTATCTCATTCAGCCAATACAACATCAAGTGCCATTGATTCTCTCCTAATAAGTAATTAGATTTAATTCTCCTTTTTCCTATATTTAACTACTTCTCTTCCTCTTCTTTCCTCATTCAACAAATATGATAAAAATGCATTTATTTAGACATCTCCAACATATAGATTAGGGTTCCACTCTCTATCATAAGGAACAACATAATTGTGAAGGTAGAACCCACACAATTGTGTTTATTCTTCCTAAGAACTTTATTTATAGATAGAAAAGAATGAAAGGGGATCAATGACTACATTAGTAAAATCACAAAAAAAATTCATAAATTTTAACTTATGTCATTGCTCTTCAAGGTAGAATGAATAAGCTCTAACAGGAGGCCTATAGTCAAGGAGCTATTGGGTAAGACCAACCATATCCTAATTTTTTTTCTTCAATTTGGATATTATATCTTATTTTAACTTATTACCTTCTTTCAATTTATTATTTTTTTTTCTTAATTACTTTAGATTTTTAGACTAAATATCCATCCAATTCATCAATTTAGAAGATATTACAAATACAGAATGATACCTAACTTCCTGGGTGGTTGTAGCTTCTTATTATTGATTTACCTCTATAGAAGATTGTGAAATAATGACTACAAGATGGTATTTGATAGAGGGTTATATCTAAGAAGCTACTTTAGAAAGTACATCTAGTCCTCCTCTAGATTGATCTTATATCTTCTTTCTTAGTCTCTCAATTTCTTATAGGGCTTTCTCCAGAGTGGAAAATTCCATTTATATAGCAGGCTACTTCAATTATTCTACTTCCTCCTACATTTTTTCCTCATGTAACTCTTCAAGACTATACTCTACTTATTCTACATTCTTATTGTATTCTAAATAATACTCCCCCTTATTTGTTTTATCCTCTAGGGATTCATCAGTACTAGCAATATATTATTCTCTAGATTCTTCATTAATTTTAATAATAAAAGAAGGTTTAGTTCTAATTTTTATTCTCAATATTTGAGATCTACAAGGCTTAGAGGTTACCTTGGCCTTTTGGGGAGAAGGTGGAATTTCCTCCTCAGACTCCTCTGAATCAGGCTTGAGAATGAGTTTTTTCCTCTTTCTAGATTCCCTTCCTATGGAAGTCCTTTCTTCAGTCCTTATTGTAGGTTTTTGTGTTGTTATAGGAAGGTTTCCTTCTACGGGTTCTTGTGTAACTATAGGAAGGTCTCTTTCTACAAGTTATTGAGGAGATGTAAGAAGGTTTTTTATTTAGGTTCTTATGGAGATACAAGAAGAGCTTCTTCTGATATATATTCTTCTACCTCTATTACCTTTTCTATTTCATTACCTTCTTTATCACCTTTTGTATTTCCTAGTACATAAAGAAATTCTTCCAAACTGATGTTGTGTCTCATTATTTAAAAATAGTCTTTAAAGATCAACTAGATTAAACAAGGATGGGAAAGAGCTTGGAATTACCTATTTGAAATGTCTCTACCATTTTTTTGATCACGTGGAGCAAGAATTTGGGGATGTTTATCTCTATATCATGTTGCAAATGATTCATGAACTTGAAGTGTATGCCATGTAGCATGGAAAACCTACCTTCATAAATGAAATATTTGGAGATCAACTCAGTAGCTTTAGCCCATCTTATTGGTAGGGATAACTATGTAGTGCTCTACTTTGAATTTACTAGGCTTTCATTTCCTTTGATGAATTTTAACTACTCTACTTTGACATCAATTTTTTTTTGCCATGCCTTCCATATTCATGGTAGTCCCATTACTCTATTAATGATAGTCTATATCATATTTATATCCATTCTTATTACTTTTTCCAAGTTATTATGTAATGTACTAGTGAATTATTCCATAATTTCTTCATCTAGGTCCTATATCTTCTCAAAATACTATGCCCATCCTACATTATAGAATAAGGCTAGTATTTCTAGGTTATTGGTTAAATGGATGATATCAAGTGGTTCATGTTTTAGCAAGTCCCATCCCATTTTTTGATATGATTTTTAGTTTTAGGCTATGTTATTGTAGTAAGGGTTTTGTGGCTTTGGTGAAATGTTTGTGATTTTACTTTGGGAAAAAAATAATCCATTTGAATTATGAAAAATCTACCCCTAACCTAAACTATCACTTTTCCTCAAGGGAAAAATTCAACATGTGTAAAATATCTCATGGTAATAGAAAAGGGCGGTGGTAGTAGCATGCTAAAGGTCACATCAATCAATGAAGGAGAAGATATGGTAGTGTGTTAATAGCATTAGGTACCATTATCTTAATAATAATTAAAATGTATGACATGAAATAAATATAAAATATTTACCTTGTTACTTATAGGAATACCTTTTACTAATGTGTAAATTATTATTCAACTTGGCAGTCATAGCATGCGTTATCATTTGACTAGGAGAAAAATGCTTTATGTAGGATGTCATGATAAGAATACATCCTATAACAAGATATGTTATCTGTAGTAGAAATTTTTATCCTATAGCAACAAATTTTATCTTATATCAACAAGGTTTTCATCTTGTATTGAGCAGGAAAATGTATTTTTGATCCAAGGGAATGAATCTACAATAAAAATCAATTGAAACAAAAAGTTATATTGCATTAGTGTCTTTTATCTCCTTTTTTTAGATTTTTTGGTACAAACTCAACTAGAATCACAAAAATTTAGGAGGTAGGATTTTATTTAGCTTCAACCAAGTTATTTTGAATGAATTGTTTTTGGTTGTAGGAAGCCTTATTTCTCTTGGAAAATATTAGAGAAGGGTTGATAGAAATACCCTTTGGGTACAGGAACAAGTTGATTTGTTTCATGAAGAAGAGATGGATGTTGTTCTTTAAAAGGTTGGTGAGTGAGAGTTTACTTAGAAAATGGTTGCTTATATATCTTTATCCTTTATACCATTAATAATTAATTAGAACTAAATATATTCAATGGTTACGAGCTTTACAATTCCATTGTTAAAAAATTGTTCAATCTCATAAGGCTCAATGTTAGGGTGTAGAGCTAAAAGCTTTAACTGTTTGCAGACACAAGAAGAGGACACTGAAGAACCAGAAGCACTAGTGTTGGCAGCATGACCGACGTCAATCAAATGTAGTGCAAAAGGAAACTGGCGACGGCAGGATATCAGCCGACGTCAGCAGCACCAGGCAAGCAGGGACCGACGTCGGTCGCCTGTGTATTTCCAAAACTGCTGTTGATGAACAGTCAATTAAGTGAAGTGAGTGTTTGCATGTCAAATGACTAATTATAGTCATGAGCTACATGTCTAATTATTGTAGTTAGATTTCTATTTTTGTAATCATGGGATCCTATTTAAAGACCCATAAGGCATGTATTGTAATTATCAAGAAGGTAAGTAAAAGCATTGAAGCAAGCAAGGTCAAAGAGATCTACAGGTGTAAGGTCAAGGAGATCAGCTGAAGCATTCAAGGAGGGATAGCAACTCAGGTTGTAGAGTTGGTTTTGTGTTGAGTAAGAGAGAGAGGGAAGAAGGTCTTGAGGTGTGGCAAGCCTTTGAGGTGGAGGAAGAAGTGGCATCTTCCTTATTATATTTTCTTCTAGTAATATTTAATACAAGAGTGTGTATTGTCTCTCAAATTCTTTGTTGTCTCAAGTTTCTAGTTACTTTATCATTCTAGTATAATTTCGTGTTTAATTGCTTATCAGAAAGTAATCAATTGTGCTTCCGTTGGATAAGGGGTCACCTAACAGTTGGTATCAGAGTATATTGATTGTTGTAGGTTCCCTGACAAGTGGTATTAGAGCTATGGTTTGCAAGAAGTAGGGTATTGTTTTTGATTACAGGTCATTCACAAGGTTTTTTGATTGAGTGGGAGTGCAGCAATGGCAGAAGAAAGTAAGCTATGAATGGAGAAGTTTAACAGCAAGAATTATCAACATTAGAGGATGCAGATTGAGGACTATCTGTATCAAAAGGATTTGTACTTACCATTGGGTGGGGTTGCATGCAAGCCCACAGATATGAAGGATGAAGAATGGAGTGTTCTTGATCGGAAGGCTCTTGGTTCCATAAGGTTGAGCCTTGCATCGTTTGTGATTTCTAGCTTATCATAGTGCAAGACAATAGAAGAGTTGATAAAGTCCTTGGCAAATTTATACGAAAAGCCCTCAGCTTCTAATAAGGTATATCTTATGAAGCAGCTATTTACTTTACAAATGTAGGAAGGTGGATCAGTACATACTCATCTCAGTGATTTCCATGGTTTGGTAAACCAATTAGCTTTAGTCAATATTGTTTTTGATGATGAGGTAAAGGCTCTCTTGATTTTATGTTCTTTGCTTGAAAGTTGGGACAATTTGGTTATGACAGTAAGTAATTCTACATTTGCTTCTAAAATCTTAAAAGTTGATGATGTTGTGAGTGTGATCTTGAATGAGGAAATACGTAGGAGAAGCACAGGTGAATCATCAGGGAACGCTCTAAGTGCAAAAAGTAGGGGTAGGCAAAGGGAAAAGATTGAGCAAGGGAAATCAAGGTCGGGAAGGAGATCTGAGTCCAAAGGTATTACCTGCTAGTTTTGTGGAAAGAAAGGACATACAAAGAAGGAGTGTTGGTTGAGAGATAAAGAGAATCAACATGTAGGTATTGAAGAAGCAAAGGATGCAAATATTATGGTACAGGATGCTCTCATACTTTCTTTGGATAGTCAGGTAGGATCATGGATTTTAGATTTTGGTTCATCTTTTCATGCATCTCCAAATAGAGATTTGTTCCATGAGTATGAACAGGGAGACTTTGGAGTGCTCTATTTAGGGGATGGTATGCCTTGTCAGATAGTTGGCAAAGGGAAAGTGCAGCTGAGATTGCAGATTGACAACACATGGGTGTTGAAAGAGGTCATGCATGTTCTAATTCTGAAGCAGAGTCTAATTTCTATAGGAAGGTTAGGTGATGAGGGATGTATAATAACCCTCACAGTGGATTCTTGGAAGTTTACCAAGGGAGCACTTGTTCTAGTAAGAGGTAAGAAAGTAGATACTCTTTATCTATCTACTTGTATTACTGATTCTACTTCTGGTGTAGATTCAAAGATGTGGTCTAATAGGCTTGGTCACATGAATAAGAAGGGAATGGAAGTTCTTGATTCAAAAGGTATGTGTTCAAATTTGGAAAGCATAGATAGAGTTAATTGTAGAAAAAGGAAATTTGATGCTTTTGACAGGAACAAAGAAGCCTTGGTGTTTATGGAGGAGATGAAGGATAGAGATCAGTCATAAGGGCTGAATAAATCTGAGCAAGGTAGCATGGATAGAGGTTTGATCCAAGATGAGCTCGTGGATGAAAATTTCATCACTTACAAGAACACATAGATGCTAATGTCGGTCACATGGGACCGATGTTGGTCAGCCAGATACCGACATCGGTCATGTGTAGACTAGCAGGGTTGATAGGTCAGGCAAGAGAAGTCCAACGTCAGTCATAAAGACTGATGTCAGTAGGGGGATGCCGGTGTCAGCCAGGGAAATGATGTCGATAGTCAGGGTCAGTGCAAGGAATCGACATCGGTCGAGAGCAAACTAGGAGATGGCCGAGATCAGTCATTAGAATGGATGATGGGTGGATAGCTAGCTGTCAAGGAGTCTCAAACACCCATATGGAGGTCAGAAATGGTAAGTGAACCTCATATTCATTGTTCACCTTCTTTATATTGCTTACTGATAGTCAAGAACTAGGAAGATGGAAGTAGCAATGCAGGTAGAATCCAAAAATAGTGGGAGCTTGACATGGATGAGGAGTGTGAGTCCTTGGAGAAGAACCAAACAGGTATTTGTTGGTAGAGTTGTCAACTGGAAGGAAGCACTGGATAGAGGGATGGATTCCCATTTTAGAGAAGAGATTGGATGGACATGTGAGATAGAAGGCTATGGTATATGGTCTTGTTTAGGCTACAGGCAATGGAGGTTTGACCATTGTATTTTATCTTTACCAGGTTGGATAATATTAGCTACATTATCCTGTTACTGTATTATGTTACTTGTTGCAGTGTTTCATATATAGGGAGTTTTCTGAGCTAAGGGTAGAGTTGGTTCAGAAGTATGTCATGAAGAATTTGGGAGCAACAAAATTCTTTTGGCATAAGTGACAGGTTCAGCATCATAGGTTTCAGTGGTGGTTGGTCTTCAAGAGTGACTTTGAAGAGGGATACAGAGCCTAAGGAACAAATTAGATGGTGTACAGGTACAGGTACAAGTTGCAAATGTTTATCTCCAAGTGGGAGATTTTTAGGGTGTGGAGCTAAAAGCTTCAACTGTTTGTAGACACAAGAAGAGGATGCTGAAGAACCAGAAGCACTAGCGTTGGTAGCATGATCGATGTCGGTCAGATGTAGTGCAGAAAGAAACTAGCGATGGCAGGATGTCGGCCGACATTGGTAGCACCAGGCAAGTAGGGATCGACGTCGGTCACCTGTGTATTTCTAGAACTGTTGTTGATGAATAGTCAGTTAAGTGAATCAAGTGTTTGCATGTCAAATGACTAATTATAGTCACGAGCTACATGTCTAATTATTGTAGTTAGAATTCTATTTTTGTAAGCATGGGATCCTATTTAAAGACCCATAAGGCATGTATTTTAATTATCAAGAAGGCAAGTAAAAGCATTGAAGCAAGCAAGGTCAAGGAGATCTACAGGTGTAAGGTCAAGGAGATTAGCTGAGGCATTCAAGGAGGGATAGCAACTCAAGTTGTAGAGTTGGTTTTGTGTTGAGCAAGAGAGAGAGGGAAGGTGGTCTTGAGGTGTCGCAAGCCTTTGAGGTGGAGGAAGAAGTGGCATCTTCCTTATTGTATTTTCTTCTATTAATATTTAATACAAGAGTGTGTATTGTCTCTCAAATTCTTTGTTGTCTCAAGTTTCTAGTTACTTTATCATTCTGGTATAATTCCATGTTTGATTGCTTATAAGAAAGTAATCAATTGTGCTTCCATTAGATAAGGGGTCACTTAACAGTTGGTATCAGAGTATATTGATTTTTGTAGGTTCCCTGACACTCAAGCCATCTAGACTGTAGCTTTCCTTTATGATCCTTGTATTTAGAGTCAAAAAAGAGTGCCCAGTCATTAGGTTGGAAATTCTTAGTCTTGATCCTATCATGCCAACCCACATTTTGTCTTTGTACTATTTTAATGAGATGGAATGTTTCCTTTCTTAGTTCATCAAGTGCATTCACCTACATGATCTTATCTTGTTACGGTTGGGAAATATCTAAGCTAAAATAAAGTATTGTCATAAAGGTTTTATGTTCAAACTCAATGATTAGAATAAGCTTTTTACCATAAACTAGTTCATAAAGAGTGAAACCAATTTTTTTTTTCCAAGTGATTTTATAAGCCCATACTACTTTTAGAAGATGAGTTGACCAACATTTTCTATGCAAGTTGATAGTCTTAGTGAGTATATTTTCCAATTCTCTATTTGTCACTTCCACTTGACCATTTGGCTAAGGATGGTAATAGGTGTAATTTTTGTGTCTGATTCATATTATTTGAGCAAGGCAACTGTTAGGTCTGATGTGAACTATGGGTCTTGATATGTGGGTATTTCTCTTGGTACTCCATAGTAGGTGAAAATTTATTCATATAAGAACTCAACTAATTTCTCATTTTAGGCATGGTTTAAGGCTTTGAACTGTACACATTTTATGACATAATTAGTGTACAATAGTATATATTATTTATTATTATGTTTTGGATCAATGGGACCTGAAAAATCTAGTCCCCATTTGTTAAAGTATTCTAAAAAAATTTGTCGCTATACTGGCATTTCATTAGAATGAGTGGGTTTTTTATATGCTGGCATTGATCACATCTACAAGTATACATCATGGAATCATTATGAAAAGAAGGCCAATAATATCTAATATCAATTAGTTTCATGCCAATATATTTGGTATCAAAATGACCCCCATAGGGTTCATCATGGAAATCTCTAACAATGTCATAATCTTCATCTTCTTAGATACATCTTCTCATAATTGAATCTAGTCCAGTGATAAATAGATATCTTAAAATCTAGGAATAATGTCTACTCTTTTGGATCATATGTTATTTATCCCTAGTTGAGAAATGTTATGGTAGTGATCCTATAACAAGATTGTTATCAATATCTATGAACCAAGGAGATTGAAATGTTACTATAAATAATTGTTCACTAGGAAAAGAATCTTCAATAATAGGACTATTCTCATCATTTTACATTTGAGATAAAAAGTCTACTACTACATTATCCTTACCTAGTCTATCTATAATGGTAATATCAAAATCTTATAGTAAAATCAACCAATGAATTATCCTACTTGCTACAATAGGTTTGTTCATTAAATACCTGATTGTTGCATGATATGTGTGGATGAATACTTGGTAACACGTAGTGTAGTATCAATTTTTTTTGATAGCAGAGATAATGGCAAGAATTTAATTCTCTATTATAGTATAGTTGAGTTTAATCCCTTGAAGATTCTTATCGATAACATATATTACATAACTCAAGGGTTCATCTTTTTGGCCTAGGATAGCTCCTAATGTGGTGTTAGATGAATTTGTGTGGATGTGAAAAGGCTTCTTCGAATCAGGGCCTCTTAGAATAAGAGTTGTTATCAGAAGGTCTTTGAATTTTTAAAAGTTGGTTTAATAATCATTAGTATATGTAAATTTAACATCCTTAGTGAGCAATTCAAATAATGGGGTGATAATTTTACTAAAATATTTGATGAATTATCTATAATAACTAGCATGTCCTAAAAATCTTCTAACATCTTTCCAATTCTTTGATGTGGGTATATCCTTAATTATACTTATGTTTGCTGGGCTAACATGAATTCTAGTAGGGGATATGTTATTCCCCAACATAATCCCTTCAATCATAACCATGTAAAAAAAATTCATTACTCAAAGATAATTGGTGGTCTTAGCAACATTGGAGAACTTTCTCAAAGTTGGTGAGTGTTTCTTTGAATGTCTGCCCATAGACAATGAAATCATCCATGTATATGCCAAAAAATTCATAGGAGAGATTATAAAATATGCTTAAAATAGCCCTTTGAAAAGTAGTTGGGTCATTACAAAGACAAACAGGCAAGATGACATAGGCATAGGTTCCCCAAAGTCAAGTAAAAATGGTTTTATTTTGGTGTTGTGGAGAAATTTGTATTTGATTATAACTAATATAGCCATCTAAGAAGGAGAATTACTTTTTATCTACTAATGTATCTAACACTTGATCAATGATTGGAAGGGGAAAGTGATCCTTCCTAATAGTAATGTTTAATTCTTGGTAATCAATGCAAACACACCATTTCCCCCCTTTCTTAGGGACAATGACTAGGGGAGAGACCCACTAGCTATCCAAAATAGGATAAATAAATCTTGCATCCAAGAGTTTTTATAACTCAATTTTTACAATATCTTTAAATATAGTATTCATTCATCATTAGGGTTAGTGAATAGGTTTAATTTTTTATTTTACATAAATGTGATGTATGCATAAATCTAGGGCTATTCCTCTCATGTGATGGTAATCCTAAGAAAATGTTGGTGTGTGTTTTCTTAGTATTATAATTAACTAATTTTATTATTGGGGTGTTAAGGAGGTGTTGATGTTGAGAGGTTTGTTTGGCAGAATGTCTAATTGGTTTATGGAAGAAAAACATGGTTTCTACGTTGGTGATTAAAAGAGAATAGATGCACTAATGGGGAAGAAATTGATGTAATGTCCAAATGTATCTTTTGGTTATAGAAAGATTATTCTCAAGAAAGGTATTATGAAGAGGGAATGGTATACATTCTAATAGGTTAGTGGCTATAGGATCCTATTGATAGGTGTTTTTTAGGATACCAGTAAGGATAGTGTCTTCTTGTTGTACCTATAGAACTAGAATCAAGTCAATTGTATAGAGAGTCTTCAAAGAGATAACTTATTCAAAGTCATTAGTCTAAGGGGTTGGTCCATCATTTTTGGAAGGATGATTTGGTAGATATAAAACTAGATTTCTTGGTATCTTTTCCATTGAAAATTAGTATTTTTCTTGACCTATAACCAATAAAATCAATAACGATAGCCAACCATAGGTGGACAAGGTTGAGTGGATAAGGCCCAAAATTTGTCTTTAGATACAAGATAATAAAGTCTACTAGATATTCCCAGGAAACTATAGTGATAATAAGGTCCTCAATAATCCCCTCAAGCTTCATAGTTGATCTATCAACCATTTGGAGGATGGTGGGTGTTGGATGGAGAGTGGTAAGTTTTAGTTATTGTATGGTCTCCATGGTCATGACATTGATGGTTGTGGCTAAATCAATAAAATTAATAGAGATAGGTTAGCCATGGATGCTAACATTAATGATAGGACTTCTTGGGTAATAATATTTTAGAGGAACTATGTTTCCTAACATAATATTTACTAGTTAGACAATGACCAAGATTATTTTAGGATCCTTATTCATTCTTCCTAATTTTTTAAACATATCTCTCTAACGACTTTATTGTAGATAGTAACATCCTTTATTGCTTTAAATAGTTGGATTTTTACATGCACATTCTTGAGTTATCCTAAAATATCAAATGTAGGTTTGGGTTCAAAACATGATATGCTTAATCTCTCTAAAAAAGGAGGATTGTTAGTTTCTTTTTGATTCTATGAGGGACTTGGCTTAGGATTAGCCATGGGTGGTTATGGAATAGTATGGATTGGAGCTGGTTCAAAGTGTTCTATCATTATGGGTGAGGTGGGTTGTAGAAGGACTTGACTTGATCAAATTTGAACTTGATTAATAGCTAATGTGTATGTTGGATATTACATTATTTGAGTGGATTGTGTTAGCTGAACTGACTTATTATTGGGATTGGGGATGGGTTGGGTAGGTAATTGAGTGGTTTGAATAGGTTACTAAGTTTATAGTATTATGGTCTATTTTTTTGTGGTACCTCTCCATTGTTGTTGCTATGGAATAGAGGGAAAAAACCATTGTTGGTTTTGGAATTTCCTCGATTGAGGTTGATATCCATTTTTTTACATATATAACTTATTTTGGGGTAGCTACCAAGTTGTTTGAGACCAATTTTGATTGGGTATATTCATCCAAGAGGTATATTATAGATTATTTGATAATTGATAATTTGTAAACATAGATTTCAATGGCATACTTGGTCTTTGTACCCATGCTTTCTATTGAGCTATGAAAAACACTCAAATCTCATCGTTTCCTATGGCATGCAACTCTACTATCTAAAGATTATCCTTATCTATGATGGCTAGTTGAGATTTCATATAATGGCATATGTAATCCACCTTCTTCTTTTTATATCTAGAGAAATAGGTAGCTTAGGATTTCATAGTTTCTTCTTACTTCCTCCATGTATGTAATGTATCAAGTTGAGTAGCTAAGTTGTTCATAATGTCATACTTCATGTCTTAGAGTAAGTTACTGACTTCATATTTTGATAGTCTTGATATAGATGATGTAGGAAGGGTTCTACCCCTACTTTTATTCATGATTAATTTGTAGTAGCTTTTACATAGAATTTTTAGTTCATCAAATGGTAGTGTAGAAACATCACCAACATACATTAGATCTAGTGCCTCTAGACAATCATCTCTAATTCATTTTAGGAATATCAGCTTGACTGATTCTTTCTCCACTTTAGTTATTTGTATTTCTTCAAGATAAAAAAAATATTTCCATATATTATTCTAATAAATCATAATAAACTTGTGTCATTTATAATATGTCATCTCTCATGCAATTTTTGTCCTTGTAATAGTCTTGGTATTTAATTAGAAACTTCTCCTTCATTTATACCTAGGTATAAATGGAATCCTTTCCAAGTCCCATAAACCATCTAATTTTTTCATATTTGAGTGTTATTGGAAATAATTTTAGTTTTTGAGCATCTTTATTATTAATCATAGTTGCAACATAAGATGTCAAACTCAAAAATAAGTGTGTCTAGATCCTCATATGCTTTTCGTCTGAAATTAGGGAGGGTAGAGTGAGGGATATTATTCATGGGTGAATTTTTATTATGAGTAAAGATAGGAATTTATAAATTAGTAGACTCATTTGTAGTTTTTTTTCCCTGGTGATGCCCCATGAATACTCTTTGTGTTGGTAGATGAGAGGTTATTACTACCCACCACTCAAAATTGCTATCAATTCTTTTATTTCTTGGGGAGTAGAAGATGGAGGCTTTATCTTTTTCCTTAGAAATGTATGGATTCCTATAAAATGGAGATTATATGTAGGTTTTATAAGATTTAACTACCATTTTAGAAAAGAGTCTCTCTAAATTAGAAAATTCTATTAGCATGGTGTTTCTTTTAGGAGCTAAAATAGCCTTGAATGCCTCCTTAGCAAGAATTTTGGGTGAGGGAGGGAAGAAAACTTTAGATTCGTAAGTATGAGGTTATAATGTGGTAATTATTAGAGGTGGTACATATGGGTATATTCTATGGGTATGAACCTCCTTAATATCTCTAGCTTGTGCTACCAGTCTAGCCAAAAATTCTTCCTTCTCCACCTCTTCTATTGACAACTGTGAGTGATCTTTAGGAATTAATCCATGTTCCTCAATTTTTGTATGATGAATTTTCAATATTTTAGCAACATTTAATGATTTAGGAAAAAATATTCCTATATAGTCCCCTTCATTTTAAACATGTTAGCCACTTTTTGTTTTAAATTTTTTCCCACCCTGCCTACACAGGGTAAGTAATATGGAGGTTTATGAAAATTACCACTATCCTACATGCAAAAATGGAAATTTTAACTATGAAATAAATAAATATTTAATATAAAAAACAAAAATCTTTGGAAATTAAAAAAAAACAATAAACATCAATAAATAATTGCTACCAAGATTAAAGATTAAAAGTTAGTGACACCATTCCCTATATATGATGCAAAAAATGACTAGCAGTTGATTCACAATCAGATATAATTCTCTCGATCAAAAATAAATAATGAGAGTTACTATGGACCTACACCTTTTAATTATTTAAATGTCAACCTAAGGATTTAGACTTGATAAGATGATGCCATTGTATGTGCACACTCAATCTTCTAATTTGACCCTCTGTTAATTGTTATTTAAGATGTTGAAGTTAGGAAATAAATGAAATGTTGAAAATTAAACATAAATAGAATATTGTGAAATAAATGATTATGCATTTAAAACTTCCTTAAATAAATATAAGAAAGAATGTAAATCAAATTATTTAAAAATGAAACACATAATGCATAAAGAAATCAAATAACATGCTTAACTATTAAGACGAGTTGGATTGTTGCTAAAAACTTCCAAAGGGGGCCCTTCCTCCTTCTGAATCTATCTTCAATCCTTCCTCTCACAAAACTTAGCTGAATTCATAAATGCTTGTTCATATGAATAAAAAATATAGCAATAAATTGCTATAAGAAATTATAATGACAATTATTTGACAAAATATACTTTTGATAATCTCTAATCAACATCTACTATCTCTAAACTCTACTGCTGCATATACATAGACACAAATATATATATATATATATATATATATATATCAACATCTACTATCTCTAAACTCTACTGCTACATATACACACACACACACAAATATCACCTATACAGGTGAGCAAATGTGACATATTCATCCATATTTATATATCATTTTTATAAATGATATATAAAAATTTAGTATTAATAATGCCAATACTTGTGAAGGAGAGATGTCAAAATATACTTTTGATAATCTCTAATCAACATCTACTATCTCTAAACTCTACTGCTACATATACACACACACAAATATATATATATATATATATATATATATATATATCAACATCTACTATCTCTAAACTCTACTGCTACATACACACACACACACACAAATATCACCTATACAGGTGAGCAAATGTGACATATTCATCCATATTTATATATCATTTTTATAAATGATATATAAAAATTTAGTATTAATAATGCCAATACTTGTGAAGGAGAGATGTCAAAATATACTTTTGATAATCTCTAATCAACATCTACTATCTCTAAACTCTACTGCTACATATACACACACACAAATATATATATATATATATATATATATATATATATATATATATATATGTCTATATATATATATACACACACACATATACATACACATATATATATATACACATATATATAATGTCTATATATACATATATACATATATATACATACATATATATACATACATATATACATATATATATGTACAGGATATTATTTTATACAAAATAATATATATCATAATATAAGATACATTCAACTTAGGATAACCAAAATTTTATCCTTTTGCTAAAGATGTCCTCATAGGAATTCTACAAAATCGTTGTAGGACAAACAAAATTGTTTCAGTCTTCAACCACTTCATTATTTAGCACTATAGATATTATGGTTGTTTATATGAGTTGATTGAAAGAGAAATCAAAATTTGTTCATTCAAATCTTTGGTCATATAGTGGCTACAAGATAGTCTATGTAATGTGATTCCATTGTTGCAGGATGTTCTGTGCTATATACCTATTTCTCTAAAACATTCTTAAAACACATTATATAAACAATGCCCTAAATTAATAGATAACCATTATATATTTAATTCCAATACATAATTATAAATATTAAAAGTGTACAAAAACATAATTTCATTTTCATTATTATGGCTATACGTAAAATAAAACTTGTATGATAGTGTTAAAAAGCATGGTTAACAAGCAGGATGAGTACAATAGATGAGGACAAGAACAAAACATTTATGGGGTTCATTAGGGACCAGATCAAAAAAATACTTTTCAAATTTTATGGATACCATTGGGATAATTGATATTTTCCCAAAAATAGGTCCATTCTCATGGAAAAACATCCATCTAGATATTATCAACATTACATAAGGTTTTGATCATTTTATGGTTTCCCCTAGTTGCATAGATATAGATTAGGTTATTGAGAGTAATAATTTCTATAGTCAGATTGAACCATGATCTATTTTATCTAAAAATATTTGAATATAGGGCTCCACTTAAATTTTATATTAAGTTTTAAAGGATTTGGATTAAGGGCCCATCATTACCTGAATTAGATAAGAAATGGTAGATTGACTCC
>JARHVA010000801.1:4290000-4370000 GCA_037957365.1 Torreya grandis
TATATGGATATAAACAACGGTGTGTTTGTTAAAATTTTAAAACATATAAAAACCCACAAGAGGTGGAAAGCCACATGGGGTGGACTTGGTCCCCCACCCACATCTTATTTTACATGGCTTTGTGACAAAAATAAAGGAGATAAGTGCTTTAAGCCTATTCAAAGGAATGATCATGGGAAAAGGAGGATGGGGATTAATCCCTTATAATATCACAAGCCAATGTTGGATTTTATCAAAACATCTCTCACATTACATGGTTTATTCCTTTAAATTTTAGGATTATTTACCTAAAACAAAGAGATATGGATAAAAATCATAAGCAAAGGATTAGGATTTGGGATGGATAAGGCACATATCCTTTATTTTTGGGAGAGATATATAAACCCATGACCCCCATTTTAAAATTATTAAAAAATCATTCTAAGTTATCAAAGCACTCATTGGAGGAGAACTAGAAGTGAAGAAGAGTTCATCAAAAGTAACTCAGTGTGGCGTGGAGATTTTGTGGAACCCATATTTTATAGGATTTTCTCAAGTCAAGATGATTTCATGGTATCCCATTATAAAATCACATTGTGATGTAAGAATTAAATTTCTTTTGACATCATTTATATATTGGTTCATTTTTTATCAAACACGAAGATGTAGCCCATGAAAAGGTGAACTCCATTACCAAGTAAAAGTGTATTATTTACATTTGAACATTTGATTCTTGTTTTTCTCGATTAAAAAAATTGTTAGTTTTAAATTATTATTCTAATTTTCATTAAATTTTATTGGAAAATAAGAATTTATAAATCATCCATAAAAATAGAGCAATTGGTTTAGTTTTGGACACTTCTTGTTTACTGACAGGACAGATGGAATGGGAATGAAATTACTATTTCATGATTTAATTTTAAATGAAGAAAATAAAACATTTTAAAGAAAAAAATTGAATCTTGAGATACACCTACCAATTAGTCCATTCATATTCCTATGAGACTCTTGAGTTACACACAAGAAGACAAAATAAAAGAGCAACTACACCTAGGAATAAAGAAATATTATCTAACTAATATTACATTTCCCCCCTTAATCCATAGGGGTTTTTGTTAGACCAAGCATTCATATAATATTTTCAAAATTTTCTCATTGAAGTGCTTTTGTCTAGATGTCTACTGGTTGCTCTATTGTCGAACAATGTTATGACTTGACACTACCATCATTCACATAGTGTCGAATCAAATGAAATTTGTTAATTATGTGCTTGATGTGATCGTGAAAGACTGGATTCTTTGAAATATTGATTACATAAGTGTTATAAACCATTAGAGGTGTTGGGAAACCTTGTTGGTCCTAAAAATCTTTAAAAACTCTTCTAAGCCACAATATCTCTCTAGTTGCCTCTGAAGTGGCGATATATTCTACCTCTGCTAAATAAATTACCAGCATCGATTACTTCTTGGATTTATAAATGACAACTATTGTTCCCAAATTCACTATAAAACCTAATGTTGAATTTCCATATTCATAGTTAAAATATGAATACCCAACTGGTTTGAAGTCTCCTGCCCTAGAGTATTTGAGTCCAAAATGTTGTGTGATTTTGAGATATCTGAGGACCCTTTTTACTACTACCCAATGACTCTCCCTATGTTTTTTCATGAATCTTGATAGGAAACCAATTGCATATGATATATCTGGTTAGGTGGTAGTCACATAAATTAGACTAATAATGAGTTGTTTGTATTTAGTGGCATCAACCAAATCTATTGAATATTTAAATGTCAATTTGAGATTTTATTCTATGGGTGTGTTGAGAGGCTTATAATCTTCCATTCCAAACTTGATAATAATGTCACCAATGAAATTCTTCTGAGTGATAAAGAAATACATTGGTTTTTGAATTATGTCAATGCCCAATAGTAATTATGATAACCCAAATCAATACTTTTAAATATTTTCATCAACTCTAATTTGAATTTTGTAGTGTACCATTCATTATTCCCTATGATGAGAAAATTTTAAACATACACCACCACAAATTCAAAAAAAATATTCAACTATTTTGATGAACACATTTTCATATTCAAACTCAAAATGTTTAAATTTCATGTTCATGAGGTGCTCAATTAGTTTTTTGTACCATGCTCTAGGGGTTTGTTTCAAACCAAATATTAATTTTTCCAATTTTCACACATTGTGCTCTTGTCCCTCTACTTAAAAAAATAAGTTTGTGTCACTTACATACTTTAATTAAGGTATCCATTCATAAAAATAATTTTGACATTTAATTGTTGAACTTTCCATCCATTGTGAGATGTCAGAGCCAACATGGTTTGAATGGTAGTCCATTTTTTTTTAGGTGTAAAGGTTTCACTGTAGTCATTTCCTTCTTTTTGAGCATATAATCATACCCCTTTGTGACAATCCTTGATTTTTGCTTATCAAGTGAGCCATCTACCTTGTATATATTGTGGTAGACCCACTTTCATCCAATCGGTTTGCAACCATATGGTGGATTAACCATATTCCAAGTCACATTTTTCACTAGTGAATTATAGTGATCTTTCATTTCTTTTCTCCAAGATTCAAGATTTTCAAATTTTTTAAAATTTGTTGGTTCTAAATTAAATGCAACATTGAGTTCCTCTTAAGAATCATCTAATGTGATTTTTTTAATCATGTCTTGAATTTCATCAATGCAATTATCTAGTTGAGATGAGGTTACATGTTCAATTCAAGTGCCTATTTTGCCAACTTCATTAGGTCTCATATCTTTTAGTGTTTGAGTGGCCCACTTAGGCATATTTTTCTATGTTTTAGGTGCTTTGAGTTCATACTCTAAAGTTCCTTCACTATCTTCCCTCTATTCTACTAGCCCCTATTCTATATCTGATGAAGTTTCACTATGTCCTTCAAGAGGAGTTTTAAGCTCATGCATGGGAGATAATAGAAAATCAATATATTCCTTTTATGTCTCCTACTCATTATCTAAAACATTTAAATCTCTCTCCTTGTAGACATCAAACTTGGAATATTTGTCTAGTTGACTCAACTGTTGATCAATATGCTCTTTGTCCTTTGTAGTTTCATAAAAGACAACTTCTCTTGTGACAAGAAAATTCTTCTCTTTCTCATAATATAGCTTGAATGCTTTGGAGGAATCATAATATCCCAAATGGATGTATTTTTGACTCTTATGGTCTAATTTGTTTCTCTTCTCATTTATAATCAATGCATAACAAGTGGATCCAAAAATATGAAGATGTCACACTAAAGGGAGATGACCACACCATATCTCATATGGAGTATTTGATTTAAGAGATATTGATTGTGATCTATTGTAAAGGTATATTATTGTTTTAGTTGCTTCGACCCGAAAGTGTAGATTTACCCCTTTGAAATACAAAATTTCATAAACCATATTCATCATAGTTCTATTCATTCTTTCAACTACTCCATTTTATTGTAGAGTGTGAGGAACTATGAGATGGTTTTTTATCCTATTTTGCTCAAGATAGGATTAAAACTTATTTGATGTGAAATCACCATCATTATCTATCCTAGGTGTCTTAATGTGGTTTTGTGATTAATTTTCAATAATTATTTGAAACTTTTTGAAAGTATCAAATGCCTATGATTTATTTTTCATAAAGTATATCCATGTCATCCTGCTATAAAGAGTAATGGACAACATGAATTACTTATGAACACCAGTGGATAGGAGTGGAAGAGAACACAAGTCTAAATAAATAAGTTGTAATTTTCTTCCTCCTTTCCACTGTGACTTAAAAAATGGTTCTCTTACATTTTTAAGCAAGATGAAAGTTTCACACTTCTCCTCTAATTTTGTGGTTAGTTTAGGCATGAGAAAAACACCATTATTTTATAATACATGAATTATGTTATAGTGAATGTGCCCAAATTGAGCGTGCCACCACATTTTTAGAGACATTTTTTCTTCCATAAGATGAGCATAACTCCCTTTAGTTTAAGTAGTTTCCCTTTCACATAACTAATCAAGATGAATATATTGTCACTTTTTCTCCTAATTATGACATCACCACTATCCAATAGAATGGAATGACATTACTGAGTTATGAGCACTAGAGACAATTTTTATTTCAATTGAGGAAGATAAAGAAAATTCTCAAGTATGTAGTTTGGAAGTCCTAGACACTTGAGTCAAATTGTACCTCTTCTTTATTATTTTAGACTAGATCTATCTATAAGGTATAATGAGCCACAAATTTCTTCAATGTACTCCTACAATAAGTCTTTTTGAAAAGTCATATGTAGAGTTGTTCTAGTATCAAGAATTTGAGCATCAAACCTAATTGAGGCACTATTCACTTCATCATATATATTGGAAAACACACATTCACTGGTGAATTTGGTTGAGTTTGAATCTTTTGACTATTTATTTTAATTTCCCTCTCTCTTTTTATGATATAATTTAATTTTCTCCCATGCAATCCTACATTCGTGAGTCTCATGACTACCTTTTCTATCATACCATTCATAATAGAGGTTCTATTTATCATTCTATTTTTAATTTTGACCATCATGATTTTCATTTTTCCACCTTTTCCCTTGTACTTGTTATTTCCATCATTTTTGGAAGATGTGGCTTGGTTTGATGTTTTGGAATATTTTGTTTTGACTTAGCAGACACTTTCACTTCTTATGGTTTTTGTTTTCCTTCCAAATGCCTTTTTTCTTTTAGCCATATTTTCAACCAACTAGTCAAATGTGAGAGTTTTTAGCTGATTGCTTATTTGTAGAGACTCCAATTAGGTTGAATATTTAGGAAGAAGGTATTTTATAAATACAATCATGTATATGTCAATTTTGACACTTGTTGCTTAAACATCATGTTTAATAACATATATGAAGCCAAACTCATCACATCACCATTTTTCAAATCGAGGTTGAATAATTTAAATTATAATTGGATGAATTCCAACTCTTAATGGGAGTCATATAGGTCCTTTAATTTTTTATATGCTTCCCATGGTGTATTTCACCCTTGTATATGATGAAACACATCTTCATTCACTAATTTCCTCATCAAGGCCAAAGCCTTCTCATCTTCTTGCTTCCATACCTATGTGTCCTTTACACATATTGGTCTAGCTGGTTATGTTATCCCATCACAAATATCAAACCATAAATCATTGAAGATGAGTGGGTTCTCTTCTTGTTGTTACCATTCTAGCCAATTGTCTTTTCCAATCAAGGTAATGTCAATAACAAATTTGATGGAATGCATAGTATTGAGTTTTTGTTTAATCCTAATTAGTTATTTATCACTCCAAAATGGTCTTTGTTTCTATATATGCAAAGGTATTGAGACGTATTCACTTTGTCTTTAATATCATCTTAAAAATAAAACCTCATTCATCAATATACTCATTTTTTCTTGATTTCTAGATTTATGTTTTTCAACATACATGAATGGGTAGAAAAAGTATCTCCCCTTATTTCTCCTTGAAATGTGAAATTTGGTTGTTATTTTCCCAAATTCACTTAGAGTAGCATTCCTCAAAGCAAAAAATTACTCAAATTTAAATGTTTTCAAATTTAAATTTTTAAAAATTTGAAATAAACATTTAAAAAATGAATTTGTATTATTTTCAAAAGAATAAGAATATACCTCCTCCCCTTTAGCAAATTTGACTTTATCACATTCCAATATTGGAATAAAGAATGTGTATAACTTCCTCCACTAGCAGTATAAAAGAATATAATGAAATCTATAGTTGTCTTATTCTCCACAAATGTATATAAATATGTTGTGATAGGTAAATATAATGTGGTGTACCCAAATAAAACTCCATGTAGATCTTCCAAGGTAGGTCATGCAATCCCAAACACCAACATAGAATACCAAAAACTTTAGCAAGTGACAGGTCAATGAATATGCCACATTTCATCAATAGGTCAACAATATTGAAAATATTATAAAATTATTGGTATGAAATGTCAACATAATAGTAGCTCCACCTAAGTCATATGTAGATTGCAGATCAAGCCTTTGTAGCCATAGAATGCTTCAAATGTCACACAAAAACTCCATGGCAGGTAAAAATTCCCATAGATAGTGCCAAAATATCCAATGTAGTAGGTGAGAACTCTAATGTATTATAATCTAAATTTGAATATTTCAAAATGCCTCCCTTCTAGTGCTAGTTCACTATATATGCACAAAATAATATTTTTTGAAAGAAAGATGATCTATTATAGAGCCATACAATTAAATTAAAGGATAGAAAAAAATATTATTACTCTGATGATGATGATAATAATAATAATAATAATAATAATAATAATAATAATAATAATAATAATAATAATAATAATAATAATAATAATAATAATAATAATAATAATAATAATAATAATAATAATAATAATAATGTAATGGCAATGCAATTCTTATTTCATGATTCAATTTCAAATGAAACAAAATAAACATTATAAAGCCAAACATGTGACTCTTGAGATACACCTAGAAATTAGTCCATTCATATTCCTATGGGACTCTTGAGATATACACTAGAAGACAAAATAAAAGAGAAACTAAACCTAAGAATAAAGAAATATTATCTAACTAATATTACATTTATGAGTCAATTAGGTGGAGCAAATGGTTGAGGAATATATGAAAAGGTAAAGGATTGGTTTAGAAATCAACTTTAATTTTATCACTCAAATCCCCAAGTGTGAGATTAAAGATTATTTTAGCGACTATAGACCCATTTCTATTTGTAACACTGTTTAAAATATCATCTCAATGTACATCTCCTTTAGACACAAGGGCCTTATATAGGTTTTAATTTGTGTTGATAAAGGGGTATTTATCTTAGGTATAAACATCCAATATGGAGTTATAATTACTCATGAAATTATCCACTCTTTAGTTTAAATACAATAGAAAGGGATAATTCTGAAAATGAACATTATTAAATCCTATGACTATGTTTGTGGGTGGTTCCAAATTAAAACCCTAGAAAGGATCAGTTTTGTAAATGATTGGTGCAACTAGATTTTTGGTTGCAGTTATAGCCCTATGTTTTCAATTTTATTTAATGGGTATTGAATTGGATTATTTGAGGTCTTTCATGTCCTTAGGCAAGTGGATAATCTTTCCCATTTCTTCTTTATCTTAATGGATACAAATTTAGAAAGGTAAACTTCAAGAGTGGTGGTTGATGGTATAGTTAGAGGAATTAGGGATACAAAAATACACTAGATCATTACACACCAATAGTTCACTAATGATATGATATTGTTAATTATATTATTATAAGGGGAATCTTGTGCTTTCAAGTAGATATTATTGAAATGCCAAAAGGCTTCAGGGAAGAGGTTTAACATGACTAAGCTAGAATATTAGTTCAACACTCTTGGGAAAGTACAACATGTTATTATGTATATTCTAGATTTCAAAATTGGCATGATACCTATCAAATTCATAGGCATCCACCATTTTTTAGGATCTTAGATCCTCTCTTTTTAATAACCTAGTTATATCTATCTAGTATTGGTTTATAGAGTGGAATGGTTGGTGGATCTCCTTTTCTAGTTAGATTACTCCTATTAATTTTGTGTTAGAAAATTTCCAATTTATACCATGTCAATTTTGAAACCACTGACTAAATTTTTGAAATAACTTAATTATATTATGAATAATTTTAATAAAAACGTATATATGAAAATAAGAAAATTTACCTAATAAAATGGAATAAAGTGTCCCTACCATAGATTAGGGGTGTTACATCCCTATTCTCTCACTACACTAATTCACCTATTTATCCATGATTTAATAAGGTTAATTAAATTTATTGTTATTTTTTAGCTAAATTATAAATTATATGTTGTTATGAGACAAATTATATTACTTAAATTTTATGAGTTCATTATTTTTAGATGATAAATTATGGATTTTATACATAATGATTATGTTGCATTTATTTTTATATCATGATATACTTGACTAACTACCTTCATTTCATGAGAGGGATGCAATAGAATCTATCCCTCAGAGCATGATGGAAGGAGAGCATCATCGAAGAGGGTGGCATAGATGGATATAGTGAAGGATGTTAGACAAATTATTAATACCCCTACACACAACATAATATATTAAAAATATTGTATGCATTATGTTTTTGTATTATTAGATATTAAAGTTTACATGTTTCAAATGTTAGTAATTAGCTATGGAATAAATCTATTAGGTGATTGTATTTTGTATGTAGATTTAATTCTTGTGTGGAAGTAATATTTAATGGGATTACTTTTCTAATGTTTGTCTATGAGTTTTGAGAGTAAGTAAAATAGTAGATATCTAATTTTTATTATATATATAATATTATAATGTATTTAAAAATTTCACTAAATGTTTAGCTTACTGTTATTGATATTCAAGAATATTAATATAAGATAAGCTATTAAATTAAAAAATGACACATCTATAGTCTATGTATACACTAGTAATTGATAATAATAGTTATCTTATTATTGAAATCAATTATATATTTAACTATATTGTTTATAAAGATATAATTAACTTTTATTTATTTTAAATTCAAGGAGATTAAATTATCCTATAAATACTAACCTAGAGTTATGTCCAGTCTAAGCCTAGTCTTTGATTATCATGCATGACACTACAATGTATGGATATAATATGCTAAATATTTAGGTAGACTTATGTATTAGATAGATTTGGGGATGATTATAAAATTAATCATTCAAAAAACATTTTTAAAACATTAAATTTTTTATATTATTGAAAAAGTCTGAAGAGAGAAAAATTACAACATCTAGTTAAGTTTAATGGAGAAGATAACATAGATTAGTGGAGTTTTGAGGGAGATTAGATATTATGCATGGAATGTGAAATGGCATAAACAATAGCATGAAAATTTAGATTAGAAGAAGGTTAGAAAGGAAAAATAATAATTAGGATTTTTAGATTAGAGAGGAAGATGTGATGCATAAGAGAAAAGGGAAAAAGCTCAAAGCAATGAACCAAAGGGAAATTCAAGTTTTTGGAGTAATAAATAGGATCATTTCAAAAGGTTGGTTTTGTTTTTACATTTGATTGAAAAAGTAATTTATGTCTATGATTATGAAACTTAAGGTTTGGGAAATAGAATGTTTTTTCAAATGGATATAGGCTTAGCCCTATGGATGGCTCAGGTATCTATAAAGCTATCTCATTATCCTCAAATCTTAAGTGTTTATTTTAGGAATTGAAAGAATGTTTTAGATTATGGTAAAAATAGGTTTTGAAGGGACCCTGAAACCCTATACAAGAAAAAAGATAAACATTTAAGCACATCCAGGTAAACACAAGAACCTGATTACAAAAAAGAACAAAAACCAGGTTTTACAGGGACCTGTTACCGACAAAAAAGAACATGAAAGAACAGCCATCAAAACACTGGACTAAAAGAAAACCAAATGGATTAGCAAACTTCCAAATCCATAACTAGCAAACCAAGGAAAAATGACCAGTTTGTTTCCCCCAAAAAACCAATCCGCAGAAAGGAACTTTGGATGAATCTTTTAAATTCAGATTTTTCTTTTTGCATGACCAAAGATTCATATCTAGGGGAGGGACCAAAGGCTTAGCCTTCTTTCTTCTGACTGTTGTCTAGCCATCTTCTACCTTAGCTGCCTTAGCAACCCATGCCTCAGAAGACACTGATCTGTGGACACTAGAAGGCATAAACTCCTTGTGACAGTTTAACACAGTCCAGCTCTTAGAAAGATCCTCCAAAACAAGGGAAGAGATCACCACCTCCTCCTCAGGCTCAGCTATATCTTTAACTTCAGCCTCCTCAAAGGCTACATTGGATTATTTCTCCAGTGATTCCTCTTCATCTTTCGAATCGAATTGCACCCTTTCCTCATTCTCGGTCTCTAAATCTTTTGTTGTCTCCAAAGGTTGTTTGTCTATGCTATGTTCAGAGAAATACTTTGGCCACCAAGAAGGTGAACATCTAGGATTGTTTTTCCCATCACCACAATGGGCAGCAATATGTCTCATCTGGTGACACTTCCTACACCTAAAAGGAATCCCCTCATAATCCAAGATTTGTGTCCAGGAACCCCTTGGGGAATCAATGCAAATCACCTCAAGAAGGCCCTTTGAAACATCCAAGTCAGCCAGAAATCATGCACAAGTCGAATGGTGGCTCTTAGTACTGTCTTCTTCATATAGAAACTCCCCTATAGCATTTCCAATGGTTTTATAAACCGCCTCTTGCCACAAATGTATCGGAAGATAAGGGAGCCGCACCCATATAGGAATCTTGTTAAAGGATTCCAAGAGAGGATTAAAATCCTTGTGCCATGGTTTGGCCATTAGGGGAAATCTACCTTGCCAAGAAAAATTATTGTGGCACAAAATAGACTTCCTATCTTCAGCGCTTTGAAATATTACTATAAAAAAGCCCCTGGCAGAGGGCTGTATTTGACCATCTTTAATATACAGCCAACTCTTAGCAATCCAATTCTGTAGATCTACAAAAGAGGGCCAAAAACCATGGAAATGGAAGATGGCAACACAAGAGGAAAACCATTTTTCTTCTTGGAAGATATTTTCTACTAATTTAGGGTCTAGAGTTACCCTAATAGGTTTTAGAGCACTTACATGCGATACACAATTAAGTACAGATGTTGTATGAGGCTAAGCATCGTGTATATCTATTTTGAAGGCTGCCACATCTGCATAGGTTCACCCCCTTGGTCCATGCCCTGAACCAGGAATGTTTGCCAGACACACAACTGTAGCATCTTCAACCCCCGCAGTAGAAATCCCTTTGCGGATATTCTAGTTCCTCCCTTTGTTATCCAGAAGAACCTCCTTCGTATCCGCAGCCACAGCCTCACCGACCACTCGGATCACAGCATCCGATTTCAAATGTGGCTTTATGCGCGCAGTAGCCAGAGCCAGAACCATCGTGTAAATTTTTCTAGATATATTGTTAAACCATATGGATTAATTGAGGTTTATATATGAATGGCATATTTCCCTCATTTAGGAAAACAAAAACTAGAGGAAATAATTACATTTAAAAAAAAGTGAGTTTTGTTAACAACATATCTGCATAATCAGATTTAAAATGTAATGTAGTGAGTTATCCTTGATTTAAAAATATATCAACTTAGTTAATAAATAGTTACATAGGTTTATTTTTGATAAAATATATATACTACTATTTTATTTTGAATACATCTTAGTGACATTCAAATTATAGGCAAAATAGAGTTCTAATTGTGTTGATAATATTTTGGAAATAAAATAATGTTTGTTAAAGTATAAATAGGGGATACACACCCATATAAAAATTGATAAAATATTGAATGAGGTTTTAAAATGGGTTTTATTCTATACCATATGTGGCTTAAAAATGGTGTATCTTATGAGAAATATAAGCATATGTGCACTATATAATTTTGTTTAAAGATTGGTTTATATGGCCAAAATAGGGAGGAGATTTAAAATAAAGATCCTCATGGGATTTACAACTTAATATTTCAACCATATTTTGTAAATCATGGAATATACTGAGAGTGGGGGTGAATCAGTATATTTATATTATAAAACTTTCCCTTAATCAAACATTTAAGATATGCAATAAAACTCAAATAATAAACATCACACAAGAAAGAGAGAGACACTAGATATAACGTGGAAATCCAATGTGGGAAAAACCATGGAGAACAATCTCAAGTATATTCATGAGAATAAATTCACAGGAGCACCATACCTCTTTGCTGAGTACCAACCTAAGCTACAATTCATGAGCACCAACCCATAAGAGCTTCAAACCCCTTGGTTGAGCACCAACCCAGCTATCATTCATGAGCACCAACCCACATGAGCATCAACCACTTTGTGTATACCACACACCTATATCTCAATGTTGCTATATCAATAAATGATAGTTTAATACAACATCTCTTTCCTCTCTCACACCTTTGCTCTTCTAAGCTAGATAATACAATATCAAATTAACCTCTCACACTTATATTAAAAATGGCTTCTCAAGCCTTTATTTATAGCTTTCCAAATGACCTTTGGCCTTCCCCCTTTATGACCCTTCAATCCTCATGGAAAATGGTGCCAACCTTAGATGACCCTTCATATTCAAGCCTTTGAAAAGTCATGTGGTGACCCTTCATGATCAAAAACGTCCTTCCCACTTTTGTCCTTATCTTTGGTGACTTTTCATATTCCTTAAAGTGTCCCTTCATGAGAAATTCACCCTCACTCTTCTGTCTTCACTTGGTGACTCTTGGTATTCCCCAAAATGACTCTTCATGGGAAAATGCATCCCATTCTTCTTTTGTCTTTACCCCATGGCTCTTCAACTTCTCCATTGGCCCTTATTTTGTCTCATATGCAACCAAAAATATATTCATTAATATTAAATAAATATTAACTCATATTAGCCAAGATATATTTATTACAAACAACATTAAATGCAATGGGGCCTTTATCACCAATAATGTTAAACCTTTGACATCAATGACAATATTTTCAACAATCTCCCCCTTTGTCATTGATGGCAACCTCAATCCTAAAACTGCCACATCCTTATCACCTGCACATCTTGTCATCTAAAAATATACAGTAACTCCCCCTTATTGTAGCAACTTGTACCTGTTATTTGTACCTATTTTATGCACATGTACCTATTATCTCCCCCTTTGACATTAATGGCAAGGGCCTACCTAGAGCTAACACTTAGCTCCCCCTCAACTAATGCTAAACCTCAATGGCAGGAAGTAAGGGAAGTTACTCCCAACTTCCCTCATAGATACTCAAATGTCTCTTTTGGTAGTGCCTTTGTGAAAATATCTACAATCTACTCTATAGTACTAATATATTCCAACTTAACTCATTGATCTACAACCTGCTCTCTCAAAAAGTGATATCTAATGGGAATTTGTTTTGTTCTTGAATGCATTACTGGATTTTTCAAAATATTTATAACACTTGTGTTAGCACCAAAAATGGAAATAGGTTCATCATAATTTACCTTAATATCTTCCATAGTTTTCTTCATCCAAAGCACTTGAGTACAACACAATACTATTGTAATATATTTTGCTTCAGCTGTAGAAAGTGATACTAAGTTCTGCTTCTTGCTTAGCCATGATACTAAGCTATCGCCAAGGAAGAAAGCTCCTCCACTTGTACTCTTTCTATAATCTAAACACCTTGCCCAATCTGAATCTGTATAAGCAACTAAAGTGAAATCTTTACCTGTGAGATACCATAATCCATAATCCAATGTCCCTTTGATATATCTAAATATTCTTTTCACCAACTAAACATGACTATCTCTTGGAGATGACTGATATCTTGCAACCATACCAACTGCATGCATGATGTTTGGTCTCGATGCTGTCAAATATAAAAGACTACCAATCATAGATCTATATAAAGATTGATCTGTAACAAGTGAATCTTCATCCTTGCTCACCTTATTTCCTATACACATAGGTGTGCCAACTGGTACACAATTCTCAAAACCAAATTTCTTCAACATTTGCTTGGCATATTTACTTTGAGATATAAAAATTCCTTTATTTGATTGAAATATTTGTAATCCTAAGAAAAATGATAATTCTCCAAGCATAGACATCTCAAATTATTTTTGCATTCTATTATATAATTCTTTTGTCATCTTTTCAATATTTCCTCCAAAAATGATATCATCAACATAAACCACAACAATCAATTGATGCTCACCTTCTATTTTGATGTAAAGATTACTATTAGAAAATCCTCTCTTGAATCCTTGATCTTGTAGGTACTTATCAAGTCTTGCATACCAAGCTCTAGGAGCTTGTTTTAATCCATACAATGCTTTCTTCAATCTGCATACATGATTACTAATATTTGAGAGAATAAACCCCTCAGGTTACTCAATGTAGACCTCTTCTTCAAGATTCCCATTTAGGAAGGCAAATTTGACATCCATCTGAAATACTTTGAAATTTTTAAAAACTGCATATGCAAGAAACATTATAATAGGCTCTAACCTTGCTACTGGTGCAAAAGTTTCTTCAAAATCTATTCCCTCAATCTGAGCATATCCTTTACATACTAATCTTTCTTTATTTCTGGTCACTTCTCCATTTTCATTCAACTTATTTCTATAAACCCATTTTGTTCCTATCACATTGTGATCTTTTGGTCTAGGCACTAATTCCTAAGTTTCATTCTTTTCTATCTAATCTAATTCTTCATCCATAGCCTTAACCCAATACTCATCATGTCTCACTTTTGAAAAAATTCTAGGCTGAATTTTAGATAACAAAAAGAAATTAACTTGTTCAGATTCACTTACCATCATTCTTCCTGTGCAAATTCCTTCTTTTATATCCCTAATGATGTCACTTTCATTAAGATTTTTTTGAACATGTTTGGATGGAGTCTTGGTACCCTTTTTCTCCTTTTCCTCATCTTCATTTGATTCTTCAAATCCTTCCTCTTCAATGATTTCAAGAATGTCTACTGGATCACTGATCTTTTGTGTTCCATCTTCTTCTATCTTGACACTTGCACTTTCAACAATTTTCTTGGTTCTTTTGTTATAACATTTATAAGCTTTACTTTTACAAGAATAACCAAGAAATATACCTTCATCTGCTCTAGATTCAAACATACCATGTTTTTCATCAGTTCTCTTTATGAAGCATTTGCTACCAAAAACTCTGAAATAATCAATTGTTGCTAGTTTGTCTTTCCATAGCTCATAAGGAGTTTTGTCACTATTGACTCTTAATAAATCTCTATTCTGAATATGCACTGATATACCAACTGTCTCTCTCCAATATTTATTTTCTATCTTGGATTCATTTAGCATTGTCCTTGCCATCTCTTGAACTGTTCTATTTTTCCATTCACCTACTCCATTTTGTTCTGGAGTTCTGGCTACTGAATACTGTCTCTTTATTCCATGATCTTAACAAAACTCAATAAATTGATCTAACATGAATTCTCCTCCTCGATCTGATCTTAGACACTTAATCTTTAGATTATTTTCATTCTCAACTAATGCTTTGAATGCTTTAAATTATCTAAAAGCTTCTGATTTTTTATTTAAAAACATTATCCAAGTCATACGTGAAATATCATCAATAAGTAACATGAAATATTTATCACCTTGAGTACTTTGAGTCCTCATAGGTCCACATAGATCAATGTCAACAAGCTCTAGCATCTGAGTGGTCAAGTACTCTTTTGTTTTGAACCTCCTTCTAGCCTACTTCCCATGTTGACAAGGTCCAAAAAGTGTGTTAGATGTCTTTGTGATCGTTGGAAGATTCTTGATTGCTTGCTTTTTGCAAATTTTGAAAAGATTGTCAAAATTTATGTGCCCCATTCTCTTGTGCCATAGCCAACTTTCTTCAATCTGACTCAAACAACATTTTTGACCTTTGATGTCTGATAGCATATATAAGTTATTACCTGCTCTCTGAGCATCTACAATTAATACATCTAAATCTTTTCTTCCAATTTCACAACCTTCTACATAAAACTTTAGTGTGTGCCTCTGATCACACATTTGAATTAAACTCAAAATATTATGCTTAAGACCTTCTACATATAAAACATTTTCAGTTTTAGTTCTACCATTATCTAAACTTAGTGTACCTTTTTTGGCAATTCTGGCAGTAGTGTTGTCCCCAAATTTCACTGTGCCACCATTGATCTTCTTCAGGGTTATGAACTTTCTCTTGTCTCTTGTCATGTGCCTTGAACATTTTCTATTAATAAACCATGGCTTTTCTTCATTTCCTACATGCAAAGCTATTTGGACCAACATAGAACCTTTAGATTGTTTCTTCTGCCATGTCTGGACCTTTTTCTTGATGAATGGAGCCCTGAACATCTGGTCCTTTTTTATTGACTCAAACACACTTCTACAATACCAAGCTATGTGTCAGAAGTTGTTACACTTGTAACAAATTATGGTCTCTTCATCAAAGCTTGATAGAGGAGCAAAAGAGTTATAGCTTTTGCTTGACTCTATATGACCTTCCTTTTCCTTATTTTTGAGATTTTTAGCTCTTTTTCTACATTCTAATTTCTTATGACCATATCCATTACAATTAAAATAGTAACCATAAAAATAGGACCTATTTGTGAATCTCTAACCTGATTACCTTTTATAGTTTTATTCCTTCTAGCCTTCTTTGTCCTCTATATTATTCATTCTTTCCCTTCTTGTTTCTTTATTTGTAAGAACTTCAACATAGCTCTTATTCTTTTCAAAACTGATACCTATCTTATCTAATATTACCTTTTGGCTTTCTAATATCTTATTCAGCATATTAGTGCTATTCTCAAATTTTGAATCATTGACTATTTTATTATTGACTGCTTTCTCAATCTCCTCTTTTAAAGAGGCAATTTTAGTAACATACCTTTCACATTCTTTTCTTGATATTTTGAGCTATGCCATCAGATCTTCAATTATCTCCTTTGACTCCTTGTCATTTTTCTTGATTTGATGCTTTAATCTTTGATTTTTCTTTTCAACAATTTTCATCTCTTCTAAGGCACACATGAGTTCTTCTATATTCACTTTGGCTTCATCCTGTTCTTCTTCTTGATCAACTATTCTTTTACTTGTAGAGGAACCTTTATGTATGGCCATCTTGTGCTTTCCTTATCTACCTTCAAGATGTAAAACTTTTCAAAAAGGAAGCTGCTCTGATACTAATTGTTAAGCATGGAATATACTTAGAGGGGGGGTGAATCAGTATATTTATCTTATAAAACTTTCCCTTAATCAAACATTCAAGATATGTAATAAAACTCAAATAATAAACATCATACAAGAAAGAGAGAGACACTAGATATAACATGGAAACCCAATGTGGGAAAAACCATAGAGAATAATCTCACATATATTCATGAGAATAAATTCACAAGAGCACCATACCCCTTTGCCGAGTACCAACCTCAGCTACAATTCGTGAGCACTAACCCACAGGACTTTAAACCCCTTTGCTGAGCACCAACCCAGCTATCATTCATGAGCACCAACCCACATGAGCATCAACCACTTTGTGTATACCACACACCTATCTCTCAATGTTGCTATATCAACAAATGATAGTTCAATACAACATCTCTTTCCTCTCTCTCACCTTTGCTCTTCTACGCTAGATAATACAATATCAAATTAACCTCTCGCACTCATATTACAAATGGCTTCTCAAGCCTTTATTTATATCTTCCCAAATGACCTTTGGCCTTCCCCCTTGTGACCCTTCAATCCTCATGGAAAATTGCACCAATCTTAGATGACCCTTCATATTCAAGCCTTTGAAATGTCATGTGGTGACCGTTCATGATCAAAAATGTCCTTCCCACTTTTGTCCTTATCTTTGGTGACTTTTCATATTCCTTAAAGTGTCCCTTCATGAGAAATTCGCCCTTACTCTTTTGTCTTCACTTGGTGACTCTTGGTATTCCTCAAAATGACTCTTCATGGGAAAATGCATCCCATCCTTATTTTGTCTTTACCCCATGGCTCTTCGACTTCTCCATGGGCCCTTATTTTGTCTCATATGCAACCAAAAATATATTCGTTAATATTAAATAAATATTAACTCATATTAGCCAAGATATATTTATTACAGACAACATTAAATGCAATGGGGCCTTTATCACCAATAATGTTAAACCTTTGACATCAGTGACAATATTTCCAACATATTTGCTTACCAAAGCTCATATACAATGTATTCATATAATATTGTCCAATGTTGTAACCTATATCTACTAGCTTCTATAAATGGAAAACTACATATAGCTAGAAGTTTATATATAGATATATTAAAAAATAGGAAGTATGAAAAAGATATTTGGAGGAGTCTGGATCATTATGGAATGGTTGAAGGAAGATTTGGAATGCCTTGGAAACATGATTTAGAGTAGTATATAGTATTTTGTGGAAATCCATAGTTCATATGTCAAAACAGGTAGCACGACTATCAAAATCCATAGCTTGTCTATCAAAATCCATAGCTTGACTATCGATGTCTATAATATGCCTAGAAATATATAGATATTTGATAAAATGATACGTTTTTGACTAAGTCCCTTCATTGTCTTCATGGTATCATATCAAGACTCTTCTTTAGATGCTATAATACCTATACATATTATAATGGAGGAATTAACATACAAATAGCTAGAACATTATGTAAATAATGCTAACTTAGACTCACATAAGCTTAAAGAGACAAAATCATTCATCTTCTACCTTAGACTAGTTATGACACCTAAGACTACATGTAATACTCATCTTAAATGGTGTATTAATGGTTGTGAGGGAAGATATATTATCTTTATAATGAGTCATAGTATGGAGTCATAATGGGATTATA
Organism: Torreya grandis; assembly: GCA_037957365.1. Taxonomy (NCBI): domain Eukaryota; kingdom Viridiplantae; phylum Streptophyta; class Pinopsida; order Cupressales; family Taxaceae; genus Torreya; species Torreya grandis. The sequence continues at coordinate 4,308,424 of JARHVA010000801.1, forward strand.
ATTATTTGAACGTAGCCTAAATTAAAAAAATGGATGAATACATGAACATTGTTAAATCTTTATGAAAAATTATGAAAGTTTGTTAAATTTAGTGGTGTTAACTTTATGTTATAAAGTTGTTAATTTTATGATTAATAATTACTAAAGTAAAAGTACACTCTTGTAATTACTTGTATTATACCTATATGGTAAATAAACTTGCTTTTCGTAAATATTGTTTATAATATAAATAGTGTAGTAAGGTTCATTCATATGTTTGATAGACTAAAGGTACATATATAAATTATTTATATAATTATCATGTATTTGTAATTACTATTAGAAATAATGGAATGAACCTATTGGTTATAACTATATGTTAACTAAATATAGCATTGATGATTCTAACTAAGCAGTGACATGGAATTCACCATCTTAATTACCATCACAAATAATAGATGAAGGTAATATGATTAAGTGGTGTGTATAAATTTGATAGATCCTAGAGATCATACATTATTTGAAAACTTTGGCCAATGTAATGTTTAGATAGACATTGTCATTTCATATGTATTATTTAGATGCTTATGTGATATCATGTTAAAACAGTTTTTTATGGTACACATCATGTAGTATAAATATTATAGCACACTAGGTACTAAAATTCTCTATGGATTCCTGCACCATAACTATCTATCCATCCATGAAGGGAGGGCCATTAATTGATTGGGTGACTTTCCATGGGATTGATGGTCTATGGTTGGTGTGGAAAATTACTTGGATGATTCTCTCCCTTCCCACTATATTACTTACTTGGAGACTATACTTGAGATTATCATACATATAGGAGTTAGTGTGACTCAAGCTCCATGGAGCATTGTAACTATTATTGTACTATATATTGATGAATCATGCCTAATGGAAATGTAATTTATTATTATTAGACATTGACAATAGAGGATTTATTATTATACCATCCATGGCTAGGATTTTATTATGATTACTTTCCTTATGTAACTATGAATATTTACATAAGTTGCTAGTGATTAGTAAATATTAATGTTATATGTTTATACAAATTTAATATGCTTTTAAGTATGTTTAAAATTAGTAATTAGATTCTCATGCTGTAATCTAATGAAATAATAAGTGTTGAGTAAAAACATATTGTATGATAATTATAAATCCCTATGGTGATGTTACATTATGTTATCATAATTTTTTCTTGAACTCTAGTACTTAATGAGTTCGCTAATGTTCTCATATTATTTTTTTACTAGAAAGAATAATGGTGAAAGAAAGTGAATCGAGTGAGGGTACTTTGAATGTTAATTAAAATAACTCTCCATTAGATCCTAGACAAATTATTATTGAACAAGCAACAACTTTATCTCATATTATTATAACCATGAATGTGACTAGGGACAAAGTCATATACTTAGAAAAATAAATTCATAGACAAGAAAAAGAATATCAATAGTACATGCATGAATAGCATCTTATTGAGTAAGAAATCCATCAATAAGAGAGATATAATAAAATTATTCAAGATGAGAAAGCACATGTAGCTACCAAATTGGCAAGGGATATGAAAAAGGTAAATCAACCTAAGTTTGACAGAACCATTTTGGGAGATGGAACTAAAGCATAATTGACTAAAATGGAGAACTATTTTGAGATTCAAAAATACTTTGAGGTTACCAAATCTATTTGGGGAGCTTATTAGTTGGATAGAGAATTAGCTACATAGTGGGCCAACAAGAAGTTATAAATTAATCTAAACTTGACCATCACTACTTGGGATTAGTCTGTGACACTATTTAGATCATGGTGGCTTCTATAGTTGTATTTTAATCTAAAGCTAATCATTTTAGTAAATGAGTACTATGATTATTTCACCAAACTTCTAAAATATGTACCTTGATATCAGGTAGATGAAAGGTTCAAGGTTAGGAAGTTTATCATGGGATTAAAACCCCATATTGGTGGAGAGGAGGGTGTTCATGTACCATCTACCATGGACAAACTCTTTGAGAAAGTAGTCAAGTAGGATAAAAATTTCAAATCTCTTTCTCAAGTCAAGGGAAAGTTTAAGATTTTTTTTTTTGAAGTTCAAATCCAACTTTCAAGAAGAATAACTATAAGCATAGGAGTGGAGACTAAAAGAGTTAGTTTAGGAATTAGAATACCAAATTCAATAGTGGTTCTGTCAAGAAGAAACTAGGTAATCATTATAAGGTTTTTTTAAGAGAAACCAATAATCTAATAGGAAGGGACCAATAGGTGGTTGTTTCATCTATGGAGGTGATCATTTTGTATAGGAATGTACCTAGGATAAGTTGAGGAACAAAGGTTATGCCCCTAGAAAGGAACTTTTCAGCAATGGAATCATGTAGTGGTTGATAATCAACAAGCGAAATTTCAATTTTCACTTACAAAACTATCAAGTATTTTGTTTGAACATCAAATTTACATTTTGAGAGATATAAGGGCTAAAGAATGTTATATAACACCTAGAATTCTAAATAAATTATCTAGGAAAGATGATGTAATGGCAAATGCATGGTTGGTAAAATATTGGAATGAATCTAAAGTCCAAGTTCATAAGTGTTTAGTTGAAGAAAAAATTAAGTTTCTAGAATTCATAATAGTTGTGGATATTTATGTAGCATCACTAGGGTTATATGATGTGATATTAGGACTCAATTGGATTGAGAAGCATAGAGATAAGGTTTACTATTATCTTAAGAGATTAGAGTGTCTTGATGATTTTAGAAATTAGATACCAATTCAGGGTGATAAAAGGGAGTTAAGGCATAGGAAAATTTATAAAATGCAACTCAAGAAGGTCCAAGGTAAGAGATGTCAATAATTTATCATCAAGATAAATGAAATAGAGGAATCTAAGGAACCATCCATTGAAGATTATCGTTTCCATAGGAATTTTCATGATGTGTTTCCAAAAGAATTTCAAGGATTGCCTCCTAAATGGGAGTTTAACTTCTCAATTAATATTGAAAAAGGATTAGAACCTCAATTTAAGGCAATCACAACCACTAACATAATATAATTTAAGGCACTTCATGAATTAATGTCTACAAAATTGATCAAACCAAGTGTGTCACCATGGGCTGCACCAATTATTTTCATTAAGAAGAAGGATGTCACTCTTTGACTTTGTATTTATTACATAATGTTTAATAAAGTTACCATCAAGAATAGGTATCCACTACCTAAAATACATGATATTTTTGGTCAACTACGAGGAGTGATGGTCTTTTCTAAGATTGATCTTTGAAATGCATATCATTAGTTAAGGATAAAATATGAATATATTCTAAAGATGGAATTTAAAAATCACTATGGGAATTATAAGTTCACAATATTACCATTTGGGTTAATGAATGAACCTATAACATTCATGAATCTCATGAACAATGTGTTTAGATATTTCCTAGATCATTCTATTTTGGTCTTTTTATATGGCATTTTGATTTATTCTAAAGATTAAGAAGAACATCTTCAACATTTGGAGCTAGTTTTTCAACACCTATGAAAGCACAAGTTGTGTGGTAAATTATCCAACTATGCATTTTTACAAAAGAAATTAAAATATCTAGGACATATTATCTTAGAGGATAACATTTATATTGATCGATCTAAGATAAGAGATATTATTGAGTGGGCAACATTAAGGAATGTGTATGAGGTTAGGATTTTCATGGTATTAGTGGGATATTATAGGAAATTCATCTCAAAGTTTTACAAGACAACTAATATAATTACCTCTTTGAATTTTAATAATAAGAGTTTTATCTAGTCAGATAAATGTGAAGTAGCTTTTCAAGAATTGAAAAGAAGGCTTACTTCAGCACCAGTGTTAAGAGTTCTTAATCCCAATGATTATTTTTTCAATGATTACAAATGCATATGGGTATGGACTAGGAGGATTTATTACGTAAGATGGTGGAGTATTAGATTGTGAGTCAAGGAATTTGAGGCCTTATGAGGTGAATTATTCCCCTCATGATCTTGAACATTTAGTAATTATTCATGCTTTACAAGTTTAGAAGAATTATATGTTTGGAAAACCATTTAAGGTCAAGACTAATTACTTGGGACTCAAATACATTTTCACCCAACCAAATTTGAATACTCATTATAGGTTATGATTATAGTTCTTGTTTGATTGTGAATTTTATATCAATTACATCAAAGGTAAAGAGAACATAGTAGTTATAGCTATTATCATGATTACTTTCTGGGATCATGTGATTGAGATCTCACTAGGGGAAAAATTATATAATAATCTCAGTAAATATACTTCTAAGAATGTTCATAATCCTAGGTATAAATGATATAATTTTGAGAGTGATGGTCTTTTGCATTATAAAGGAAAGATGTATGTGTTAGATTAGGAAAATATGAGGAGAAGAATGCTAAATAAATTGTGCAATACCCCATATTTAGGACATACAAGAGTAAAATATATTATGATAGCATTTATACAACTTTATTTATAGAAGGGAATCAATAAAGATGCAATAAAATTCATGTCACATTGACTAGAATATCAGTGAGTGAAAGATGAACATGTACATCCATCTAAATTATTAAATCCAAATGGCATGCTAAAGTGGAAAATGTAAGTGATTGGTATGGATTTTTTCCAAGTATTACCATTATCACAAAATAGGCATAGCATGATTTTGGTTATGGTTGATAAATTAACCAAGGTATCACATTTATCCATGGCAATTTGATAGGCAATGTACCAACTCTTGTGAAGAGATTCATAAAGGAAGTGTATTGATTATACAAATATATAGATAAGATCATATTATATCATGATATGAAGAATTTTAGATTTTGGTTAAATCTAAATTTATCTTTGTTTATACAACTAAATTTTATCACTGTATATCACACATAGACTAACAATAAAATTAAGTGAGTTAATCAGGTGTTAGGGGATCTTATTCATATGTATTATATGGAACAAAAATACAAATGGGAAGATTAACTTCTTATCGTAGAGTTTGCATAAAATAACTCATACCAATATACTTTGATTATGGCACCATTTGAATCACTTTAGGGGATAAAGTACAAGACACCAATCAGTTAGGATAAGTTAGAAGATAGTGTAGTCTTTAGACCTTAAATGCTTTCAAAAATAGAGGAATAGGTTAAAACAATCAAGTAGAGATAAGTTGAGGCTATTGATAGGTAGAAGAGATATGTTGATTTGAATATAAAAAATAGGTAGTTTTTAGCAAGTGATAAAGTATTTTTGCATGCTAAGCTACAAAAGAGATCAATTGAATTCAAGAAGTTAGTAAAACTTTCACAAAAATATGTGGGACCCTTTGAGGTTTTAGAAATGGTCAATATTTTAAATTATAATCTTGAAATGCTACCAGACTATCTCTATTTCATAATGTCTTCCATGTATCTAATCTTAAGAAGTATATAGTTGATCCTTCACATGTGTTGAATTAAAGTGCTTTGCAGGTCCTATATCCTAGGGTGGTCATGATAGAACCAATCATAGTAATTGACACTCACAAAATTAGTTTGAATAATATACAAATGTCATGGTACAAGGTATTGTGGGACTAATAATCTAAAGATAGTTCTACTTGAGAGGAGTATGATGAGTTCTACAGGATATTTCCACATTTTTTCTTGATTTTATGCTTCATACTATGTTTTTATTATTTTATACTCTATTTATTATTCAAAAATGTTGTTTGAATAAGTTTCATTGTGATGATGACTAGTTTTTGGGGGAATGATGTTACATCATGATTCTCTCACTAGATTGGTTCACTTATTTATTCATGGATTAATAAGGTTAATTAAATTTATTATTACTTTTTATCTAAATTGTATGTCGTATGCTGTTATGGGATAGATGTATGCTACTTAGATTTTATGAATTAATTATTTTGAGATGATAAATTATGGACTTTGTACATAATGATTATGTTATATTTGTTGTTATATCATAGCTTTATAAGTATCATGATATACTTGACTAGCTACCTTCTTGTCATGAGAGGGATGTAGGAGAACCTATCCCTCAAAACATGATGAAGGGAGAGAATAATCATAGAGGATGACATAGATGGAGATAATGAATGATGGTAGAGGAATTTTTCAGACCCCTACACACACCACAATAGATTAAAAATGTTATATCCATTGTGTGTTTGGATTATTAGTTATTATAGTTTGCATGTTTTAAATGTTTATTTGTGGTTGTGGAATAATCTAGTAGGTGATTACATGATTGAATTTTGTGCATAGATTCAATACTTGTGTGGAAGTAAGATTACATGGTATTACTTTGTTGATGTTTTTCTATGATTTTTGAGAGTAAATAAAATAATAGATATCTAATTCCTAATATATTTAGACTAGTATAATGTCTTTTAAAATGTCATTGAAAATTTAGCTTACTCTTATTGATATTCAATAATATCAATAAAGGATAATATATTAAATTAAAACAAGACATATATATATAGTGTTATATATATATATATATATATATATATATATATATATATTATAATAGTTATCTTATTATAGGAATCAATTATATATGTAACTATATTTTTGATAAAGATATAATTACCTTTGATTTATTTTATATTCAAGGATATTAAACTATCCTAAAATTACTAATCTATAGTTAATTCTAGTCTAAGCCTAGTCTTTGATGATCATGCATGAGTCTAAAAAGTATGGATATCATTATGTTAATTATTTATGTAGATTTCTATTTTCAATATACATATGGACTTATAGAGAAGTAATCATGAAAAAAAATTGTTAAAAAAATTAAATGTATTATATTATTGAGAAATTTTGAAGAGAGATAAATTAGGCCATCTGGTTAAGTTTAATGGAGAAGATAACTGTGAATCAACGGAGTTTTGAGGATGGTCAGGTATTATGCATGGATTGTGAAATAGAATGAATAGTAGTATGTAGAGTTAGATTATAAGGAAGTCACTGAGGAAAAAGAATAATTACGAATTGTATAAGATAAATGAATATATGATGCACAAGAGAAAAGTGGAAAAACTCAGAGCAACAAAGCAAAGGGAAATTCAAGTTTTTGGATTTTCAAATAGGAGAATTTAAAAGGTTGGTTTTATTTATATATTAAATTGAAAAAGGAAATTCTATGTATTATTATAAAACTTGGTTTCTCTTAAATAAAACGTGTTTTCAAATGTATATAGGCTTAACCCTGTGGATGGCTCAATAATCCACATAGTTAACCCATTATCATCCAATCTTAAGTGTTTGTTTTAGATATTGGTATAATGTTAAACCATAGAGATTAATTGAGGTTTAGGGATGAAAAACATATTGAACTATTTTAAGAAAAGAAAACCATAAGAAATAGTTACATTTAAAAAAGATTGAATTTTGTTAACAAAATATCTGCGTACTCAAATATAAAATGGAATGTAATGAATTATCTTTGTTTTGACAAATATCGACTAATATAATAAATAGTTAAATGGGTTTATATTTGAGAATATATATATATATATATATATATATATATTCTCAAATAATATAATTATTTTATTTTGAAGAAATATTAGTCACAGTTAAATTATAGGTGAAACAAAGTTCTCATTGTATTGATAATAGTTTGGAAATAAAATAAAGTTTATTCATGTATATATAGGGGATACACACCCATATCAAAATTAATAAAATATTTAATGGGTTTTAGAAAGGGGTTTTGTTATATACCATATGTGGCTTATAAATAGTTTATCATATGAGACATATAATCATATGTAGACTATATCAATTTTTTAAATATTGGTTTATATGGAAAAAATATGGATGAGCATTACAAAAAAGATCCTCATGCGATTTACAACTTCTTCAATCCATATTTGGTTTCCAAACATCATATATAATGTATTCATATAATCCTATCCAAGTTGAAATCTATATGTATTAGCTTCTATAAATGGAAGAATACATATAGATAAAAGTTTATATATAAGAATTAAAAAAAATAGAAAGTATTTAAAAGATAGTTGTAGTAGTCTGTATCATCATGGAATGGTTAAAGGAACATTTAAAATGCATTGAAAACATGTTTTAGATGAGGTTGTAACATGATATGGATATCCATATCTCAGATATCAAAATCCATAGCTCAATTTTCAAAATACATATCTCAACTATTTATGTCCATACATAGCTTGGTAAAGTCTAGAGCTTTGATAACATTATAGGTTTGTGACCAAGTCCCTTCCTTGTCTTCATGAGATCATATTAAGACACTTATTTATATGTTATAATACCTATACATATCAAAAACCGAGGAATAAACATGCAAATAATTATAACATTATGTAAATAATGATAACTCAACCTCATATAAGCTTAAAGAGACAAAAACATTCATCTACTACCTTATACTGGTTATAATCCCTATGACTACATGTAATGCTCAACTTAAATGGCATATTACTGGATATGAAGGATGATATATTATGATTATAAGGAGTCATATTGTGGACTCATTAGGGAACTATAACTATAAAAACATAACCTAAAATACAAAATGTATGTTTAAGTGAACATTTTTAAATCATTATGAAAAATTATGAAATTTAGTTATATTGAGTGTTATGTGTATACACATAATATTTTAAAACTTTTATCGATTACTAACACTTTGTATGTTGTAGGAACCTATCAAGTATCAATTTATCTAAGTGCACACCTTAAGGGGTGAATCAAGAAAGGGGTGGGTAGACCATTATTTCTTCATAGGATTGTTATCCCTTTTTCCACTTGTTATCTACACACTTGTCTCTTAAAAACCTTATCCATAAGCTTATTCTTCTATACTAGACACTCATTAGTCACTTTATACCTTTTATCCCCTTTTTCCTAACCTCAACCCCATTTTGACTATTTAATGTATGAGGTTTATTATGTTGACCTTGTATAGTTTTGGATAAAATTCATTTAGGGTCTAGGTCAGCTCTTGGCTAACCTAGCCTATGACTTAGAAAATTCTTGTCCATAATTATTCCAAGTTGACTGGGTCGACCCTAATAGTCAATTTTTTTAAAAGGGATTATGGTTAAATCCACACACACACACACACACACACACACACACACACACATACAAGTTCATTTTTCCATTATTTAGAGAAGAGGAGAAGATGTAAGAACTATTTCACATCTATTTATCCATTACTCTACTTGAGGAGCAAGCTTAAGGTTCCATACTTTCCTTGGAGATACAAATCTTGTCTTATGGATAAGTTTTTTGGATGCATTGATAGGTTGTGTATCATAGATCTAAGTTACCATTTTCATCCTTACATACCAATAAAAACCTCTTGAATATCACCTTGGCCAAGGTAGAGATTGAGGCTCGGTGGGTTCGTCTTCAAAGCTATGTATTCCTAACTTTGTTCCCCCTTTGTAAGAGTAGATAGATATTCATTTGTACTTCTCTTCTATTCATTATAATTTTGTATACATTGATGTGAGTATATATCTCTTATACATGTTTAATTTTTTTATTTCTAACCCCCACGTTATGATATAGGCTTTGGTGAGCACTAGATTAGACTTTAATTTAATTATTATTAGTTTAGTGAATTTAAAACATGGGACCTACCTATGGTTATTGCATTATTATGTTTGACTAGAGGCTTTGGAAAGCTCCCTATCATTATGAATTATGATAAGAGATCCCCTAATTGGTTCTAGTCAATCCCCATATTCATCATGTTCTTGAATATATAATGTATCCCCAATCAAAAGTGTATGCTATGATCTATCTTCTCCAAGTTAGGATTGATTTATACACATGATGAATTTATGATTGCATACATTCTAGTGAACCTAATGTGAATCTAACTCTTACAGGTTTTATCTCAAATACATTCTAGTGAATCTAATGTGAATCTAACTCTTACAAGTTTTATCTCACATTCTTCATTATTTTACCATTTTATTGATTTATATTTGTGATACTAGGTTGACAGTGTTGGTATAGTTCTAATTTTTGTGCATAGGTTTAACACATAGTTCCATCAATATGACTTTATTTTATTTGTGCAAGTTTTTGTTAGGTTGTGGAGCTAAAAGCTTCATTGATGCAGACATGGAGGAGGCTGTTGAGAAGTTTTTGAGTTGCAGAGCAACCGGTGTCGGTCTGATCAACTGACATCATTCTAATCAACCAACATCGGTCATATCCAGTGTAGAGCAAATCAACATCAGTCAGGGATCAGCCAACATCAGTCATCTCCAGCCAGATAGGAACCGATGTCAGTCACTTGTGTGGTTCTGAAACTATCAATTATATGAATAGTTTGTTAACGAACTGGTTGTTTGCATGTTAAGAGGCTAATTTTAGTCTTGAGCTGTGGATCTAATTACTGTAATTAGATGTCTAATTATTATTTGCATGAGATCTATATAATAGACTCATGGGTTGTATTTTAATTTGTTATAGTTTTAGAGTTGAGCTTGGTTAGCTCCTTCTGAGAGTGAAGAGAGCAAGGGTAGCTCCTCCTAGTTCCATAGGGGTGTCGAGTGTGTATGATCAGGTTGGTCTACAGGTGTGCAAGATTAGGGAGAAGATCCACTAGGGTACTAGTTTGGAGAATCATAAGGACTTGGCAAGGTAAGGACAAGGGTTCTTCAGGGTGTAGAGAGATCTACATGGGTAAGTAAGATCATTGATTTGTAGGTGTGTGTGTGTGCGAGGTCAAAGGTGATTTACAGGGTAGCAGGATCAAAGGTGACAGCAACACAAGAGGTAGTAAGATCAGGAGAGATCTACTTGGATTATGTTGTGTACTTAGAGTGCATGGAGTACTCATATTTGGAGTGTGTGGAGCACTTGTGTACTGGTAGTAGTGATACTGACTAGTGGTACTAGAAGTAGTGATACTGACTGGTTGGAGGTGAACACCAACTTTATGTTTGAGTTGTGTGTTGGGACCATAAGAGAGAGTGAGCTCTTGAAGAGATTTACTATTTATGCCCTAGAGGTGTGAGAGCCCTAGAGGTGTGTAAGGAAGAAGACTATGGCATCTTCTTTGTTGTATTTCCTTCTGGAAGAGTATTAATTCAATTGGGTATTGTCTCTCATATTCTGTGTTATTTTTGAATTTTAGTTACTTGTTACTTCTGGTTTAATTCCACATGTTAAGTTGCTTGTATATGGTAATCAATTGTGCTTCCTAGATCCTAATAGTGGAGTTAGAGCATGTTTGTTGTTCTAGATTCCTAACAAAGTGGTATCAGAGCTAAGGTTACAGGGAGCAAGTTTGTGTTTGATTACAGGGCACTCTCAGGGGTTTCTAATTGAGTGGGAGTATAGCAATGGCAAAAGAAAGTACACTAAGAATGGAGGAATTAAAAAGCATGAATGGTCAATTATGGTGTTATGGAAAGAAAGAGAAGGAAAATAAATTTTTGTTGGTTTGTAGAAGATCAGCATGAAGGAATTGAAGAAGCAAATGTTGCAGGTGTTGTTGCACAAGATGCTCTGGGATGTTCCTTCGATAAATTAGAATATTGGTTTATAGATTATGTTGCCTCTTTCCATGCAACCCCAATTAGAGGGGCTGATGAGCCTTGTCAAAGTATTGGCAAAGGGGAAGTGTTGCTGAAATTGTAGGCGGCCAACACATGGGTGTTGAAGAAGGTCATGTAGGTCCCAGTCTTGAAGATGCGACTAATTGATTTAGGAAATTTGGGTGATGAGAGATGCACAAGAACTCTCACAATGGATGTAATTGAATTAGCATGTGGTAAGAAAGTAGGTACTCTTTATCTACTTGCTTGTATTACTGATTATTCTTCTATTGTAAGGACGTGGCTTTGTAGGCTTGGTCACATGAGTAAGAAGGAGATGCATGTTCTTAAGAGGAAGTCAGATGTGTTTGACAAACTTAAGAACTAGAAAGCCTTGGTGTTTATGGAGGAGATGACAGACAGAGATCAGTGGAGAAGGCTGAGTAACTCTGAGTAGGGTAATTTGGATAGGGTTTTGATCTAAAGAGAGCTCACAGGTAAAAAGTCATCACTCACAGGCAAACACAGGTACTGACATCAGTCAGGGTAAACTAGCATCGAACAGACAGGCACCAACATCAGTCATGTGTACACATGCAAAGTCAGTGGTGTCGAGTAGGTGGAGACTAACGTCGATAGGATAACCAACATCAGTGACTTGGATAGTCACATGGAACCAATGTCTGTCAGATGCAAACTATGTGGTGACCGAGGTCGGTCACTGGAATAGATTTTGGGCAGACAACAAGTTGTCAAGGAGTCTCAAACACCCATGTGGAGGACTGAAAGTGTAAGTAAGCCTCAAATTCATTATTCCTCTTCTTTATACTACTTGTTGCTCACTATAGAGAAAGAAGGATCTAGGAAATATTGGGAGCATTGCATGATTTCTTTAGAGAAGAACCAAATGAGAGATTTGGTAGAGTTGCTAGCTGGAATAAAAGCACTGAGAGACGAATGGATTCCTTGGTTAAAGAATAGAGAGAATGGACACATGAGATGGAAGGCAAGGTCATATGGTCTTGAGGAAGTTCCAGGACAGTGGTATAGGTTTGATAGGTAGATGACAAAGCATGGCTTTAGTCAATGTCATTGTAACTACTGTGGTTTTTTTACTAGGTGGGTGATGATTGCAACATCATCTTGTTAATGTATGTTGTGTGTTTGCTTGATGCAGGGTTACACATATAGGGTTTTTTCTTAGCTAAAGGTAAATTTAGTTTAGAGGTGTGTCATGAAGAATTTGGAGGAGTGAAATTCTTTGCATGAGTAATCCTAGAGATAGGGAAGATCACAAGTTGATGTTGTCACAAGATGATTGTGTGAAGGTAGTGCAGGATGCAAAATGGTAAGCGCACCTATGGATGGATAGTTCACAAAATAGGGTCCCTAATCACATGATGAGGTTGAGTACATGTGTACTCCTTGATATTGCCCCAGTAGTGGGAGTTGTCAGCAGGTTTGTAGTCAATTCAAGAAGGAAGCACTAAAAAGTAGTTTAGTGGGTTCTCAGGTATATGAGAGGGACCAGCAATAGGTTAACATGCTATGCAAGGTCAGGTACTTTAGATATGGTAGGTTACTTGGATGATAGGTGTTACACCATAGGGTGTGTGGTGGTTGGTCTTTAGGATTGATCTTGAAGAAGGATACAAGCCAGGAAACAAATTAGATGGTGTATAGGTACAGGTACAGTGCAATTGTTTACCTCCAAGTGGGATATTATTAGGTTATGGAGCTAAAAGATTCATTGATGTAGACATGGATGAGGTTGTTGAGAGGTTATTGAGTTGTAGAGTAATTGGCATCGATCTGATCAATTGATGTCAGTCATATCTAGTGTAGAGCAAATTGATATCAGTCAGGGATCAGCCATCGTCGGTCATCTCCAGCTAGACAGGAACCAATGTCGATCACTTGTGTGGTTCCAGAACTATCAGTTAAATGAATAGTTTTTTAACAAACCAGTTTTTTGCATGTTAAGAGGCTAATTTTAGTCTTGAGCTATGGATCTAATTATTGTAATTGGATGTCTAATTATTTTTTACATGAGATCTATATAATAGACTCATGGGTTGTATTGTAATTTGTTCTAGTTTTAGGGTTGAGCTTGGTTAGCTCCTTCTAAGAGTGAAGAGAGCAAGGGTAGCTCCTCCTAGTTCCACAAGGGTGTTGAGTGTGTATGATCAGGTTGGTCTACAAGTGTGCAAGATCAGGGAGAAGATCCACTGGGGTACTGGTTTGGATAATCATAAGGACTTGGTGAGGCAAGGACAAGGGTTCTTCAGGGTGTAGAGAGATTTACATGGGTAAGTAAGATCATTGATTTGTAGATGTGTGTGTGTGTGTGCGCGTGCGCGCGTGCGTGCAAGGCCAAAGGTGATCTACGGGGTAGCAAGATCAAAGGTGATAATAGCACAATAGGTAGCAAGATCAGGATAGATCTACTTGGAGTATGTTGTGTACTTAGAGTGTGTGGAGTACTTAGATTTGGAGTGTGTGGAGCACTTGTGTACTGGCAGTAGTGATACTGACTAGTGGTACTGGTAGTAGTGATACTGACTGGTTGGAGGTGAACACCAACTCTATGTTTGAGTTGTGTGTTGGGACCATAAGAGAGAGAGTGAGCTCTTGAAGATATTTATTATTTATGCCTTAGAGGTGTGGGAGCCATAGAGGTGTGTAAGGAAGAATACTATGGCATCTTCTTTGTTGTATTTCCTTTTGGAAGATTATTAATACAATTAGGTATTGTCTCTTATATTTTGTGTTATTTCTGAATTCTTGTTACTTGTTACTTGTTACTTTTGGTTTAATTTCACATGTTAAGTTGCTTGTACATGGTAATCAATTGTGCTTCCTAGATCCTAACAGTGTAGTCAAAGCATGTTTGTTGTTCTAGATTCCTGACAGTTTTTGATCAAGTACAAGCTATTCGGTCAACCTTATCGGCATAATACACTTTCAAGTCTTCTATACAGAATATTAGGTTGACCTTATTAACACAATACACTTCCAAACTTCTATAAAACATAATAAGTTAACCATGTTGACATGATATAATTTACAAGTTTCATCAAATAGGGAACTTTAGAACTAGGGTGACCCAATCAACCCAATTGGCAAAATTTGTAAGTATAAATCAAGGTACTTCAATAGAAATCTCATTTTTCTATGCATCCTCTAACCTATCAAGTTTCCTTTCTCTCCTTCTTTGTCATTTTTATTATTAATTATAGTTCTATTTTTCATAATTTTTATTCTTTAAAACTACCCTTGTTCAATAAAATAGGTCCACTCTATTGACCTAGTTCTATATTTTATCTTTTATCTAAAAAACTAGGTTGACACTATCGATGTAGTTATTTTCTAGACCCTTGATTTAGTAGTACAATAGCGATACCATCACCTTTGTTCTGTAATAATTACATACACTGTCATCTAAACCAACACTATACTATGTTTCAAATTTGGAATTAATGATTATATGTTGGTAATTAGCTCACACTTTGATTATTAGTTTCTTGTATGCTTAGAATAAATCTCATAGTCTAATTATTTGGTTTTAAATATAACATTTAGTTTCACTATTTTTTATATTTTATGCACACACTACCAAACCACATAATCTTAAAATTCATTTTAACAATTATCTACCCAAGACCCACCTACATGGATTTCATCACCAGGGGGGGAAGAAGATTTGGTATTTTGGCTAGGTATAAACACATGGTTAATCATATATATTATCATAGCACATGAAACACTTATTGGTGTGGTGTGTGAAGTGAGGGGGTAGGCCCCAATACCAAGCCAATACCATTGATAATATAGATCCCTTCTAGCCTAAACATCCTAAACTATCCATAAATTGATTTATAGTTTTTTGCTTATAACCAACTCCCTATCACATTTAAAATCACACTCTAATAATCTAACAACATTAGGATGACCACTTAGTTAGCATTTAATTTCCAAGTTGATCTCTTACTCTTTGATTAATTATATGTTGTATTTCAAAAACTTGCATTGGTCAGTATTGGTGAAAGGCTTTATGCTATTTGACTCAACTGGATCATCCTCATTGATGTAATTGATGGTGTGTTAGCTTTTATTTCTTGATTTTAAAATTACTTACAAAATTTTTCCTATTTTAGTGCATAGTCATTTTGTTGAACATAATCTCTTACAGACTATCTATTCCACTACCTTCTATAGGTACTTGTACATTTCTTAAGAACAAGAATCATCATGTCACCATGATAGTGTCATGGAATCTTATGATTCCATTCACACCATTAAAGATATATTTCCCAACCAATCTTTAAAACTACGTCCCCCTTCTCAACAATTCACTAACTCTCATTTATCTTCACCTAATAACAATAATGTTCACAAACCTTCATCTTCAGACAAGTTACTAAAACATATACCTAGGCCTCTTTCATGAGAACTTGATCCCACTCATCCTATGAAATATTTGTATGATCCCAATAAATTATGTTGGTTTCATGGTAGTTAGGGTCATTCTCACGAGACTTGTAGGTATCTTCATAATTTGGCTATGGATTTCTTCTTTGTCTTAATTTTGACTGTGATTCTATCATTCATAAATTCCAACAAGCCTATGATATTTCTTTCAAATACCATGAAAATAATAGTAAATTTCAAGGTTTGAATCAAGCTAACACTCATTTGGCCATCTATAAAGATCTTATTCCAAATCACCATCATAATCAATACAAGATCACCCCTTCCACCAATAATGTTGAAAGTATTACTGACCCAACAACAAAAGAGAATGTGGTTAATATGACTAATACATAAAGGGTGGTTTATTTCATTGACCCTCAACCTATCTGCACTATTCCATTGTCTCACACATTTAGTGTTATTCAAGATCCTTCTCCAACTCACTTAAATGAGTTAGGGAAAAATGACCTTATAACTTTTGATGAACCAATTCCAACTCATCTTTTTGATAAAACTTCCTCTTATATTTATACCATCCCTACATATTATTTACATAACACCAATTATACTCAAGATTATATCAACAAATCTTTTAGTACTTCTCAAAACCATTCTATACCAATGAATTCATCATCTTAACATAGTTTACAACCTTGTTTAAAACCTTTTGCCTCTTATCAATATAAATTCCAATGTACTTCAACTCCTTCTTAGGACCTCCTTCAACACTATGAACCTCTTTATAAAAACCTTCTTATGGGTTATGATGAGTGGGATACTATCATAGAACTCACTAATATCCCATCCCAAATTCTAATTCTTGAGCTTATGAGGACATCTTTGTATCATCAAAACCATCTTATGTAGATTTTGTTCAAAATGAACATCCCTCATCCTCCCCTAGTAAGATGTGAAGTAACCTTATCTGGATCTAAAGATAGAATATTTCAAAAATATGAATAGATGTCCATATGTGCTAATGAAACAATGGAGACTTCTCTTTCCATCAAGTTTCCCATCACTTTCATGATTCTTGATGAGATTTTGGTTCATGTGGATGATCCTCCTTCATTAATTAGTGTCCAAATTGGTGATATCAAAGTCAATAATGCCTTTAATGGTGAGGGTTATATAACTTGTGTTGCCTTTCTTCATTTCATCAAAAATATTAGATATTATTAATGCAATCTCAAAACAACATACAACACATGTTAAGGAATGATTGAAGGAAAATTCATCCTTTAGGTTGTGTGTGGCTTCCCATTACAATCCCACCTTTCACCATTCACATTAAGGTAATGATATTTGATTTTCCTCTATCTTACAACATTTTGTCTGCTAGGCCATGAACTCATCATATGTGAGTAGTTGATTCTTCCATCTACCAATGTATTAAGTTCCATCACACTAGATCTATTTATGGGATTTAAGGTGACACTAACCCTTAGAATTTCAAATAATTCCAAGACTATGATGTCTTCAAAATTCTTACTCTTAAACCTTTGCCTAGTGTTGCATTTTATGAGTCTCAATGATTCAACTTTCCCATCAATTGCAATCAAGTTTACAATGGTAATCTAAAAATCATTAGAATATTCCCCCTAACCTCTTAATTTTTATGGTGATAAAATTTATGAGATCAATCTCAATATTAAAAATTATAATCTCTCACCTCATCTCATCTCTCAACTTCTTACTTCTTTGCATCCTCATTCTCACAAACCACCTTTTGATGTCATCCCCATTATCTTACCTAAGACTCAACGTTTTATTCATCACACCTCATCAAATGACAATGCCATCATTACTTAAATCATTTATCTTCATACTCCTAATTATCATGATGTTTATACCTTAGACGATCCATTATTTGGTTGTCTTGTTTAGGCTCATGATGCTGAGACTATTTGTTATCATTCCTCTTTGCTTCAGTCCTTTAGTGTATCTTCCCATTTTTCATCATATATAGTTCATAATTTCAGAATTTTTCCTATTTATCACAAGCTAGAGATGGTGAAAACACCTTCAATTTCTAAATAATATCATAGGAGTATGATTCTAGATCATGATATTATTAGACCCTATTGCTTTGCTAGTTACCATGATCATTATATCCTACTTATCCCTAAGATGCATGTAACTCTCTTTCATCCTTTTATATACCTTGATCCTCCTTCAATAGATCCTACTTTAGATCCCATTCATATACTATTTTTATCTAAGTCTATTACTTCTTTTGATCCCATTACTCCTTCTTGAAGCCTAAACTAGTTCCTTCACCACCACCACCTTCTCTTGGTGATGGTTTACTTCCTTTACCACATAGTGATATATTTCAAACCAAATGGGTTGATGATCCTTCCAAACTAATTTAAATTTTCTTTCACTTCCTCTTATGAGTACCTCTACTAAGCCTACAGATAGGTGTATATTTTTCTTCCATGATGCATAAAACCATTCATCCATGCATTGTTTTAAGTTATGATAATATATTGAAACATTACATCCTTTTACCCCTTAGTCTTCAGATAATTCATACCTCCCTCAAAGGTACTACCTAAGTATGGAAACATGTATTATCTTTGGTACTAATGTGGTACTCATCATACTAATAACTTCCACATACTTTAGTAGCATCTTAAAGATCATATTTTAGTTATTTCCATACCTTCTACTATTCCTCTCATAGGTAATTCTCATAAGAAGGAAACCCCTTATTCTCCCATAGTTCCACCTCATGTGGTTCCATCCCCTCCTGTGATCCCTTCCTTACCTCCTATTTTTCCACCCATGGACCTTCCCTCACCTATGGATCCTTCTCCACCTGTGAGTCCCTCACCTGTGGATCCTTCTCCATTGGTGGTCCCTTCATCTCCTATAGAGTCCACTCCCTTACATTCTTCTAAGAATCTTAGCTTGAGGTCCTTCCTTATCATGACCCATTAAGTATTCTTACCTTTTTTTGGAAGAGATTAAATGTGAAGTATTTTCCTAGTTTTTCCTAAAGATATACAAGACATTCACTGTAGTTCATATCTAAATTCATTATCACTTATCAAATGTTTTGGATAATGTGTGTGGTAAAATGTATTAGTAATTATGAGCACATGTATGGTACTCTTACATTTTCATTTGGATTGGACATGTGCTCCAAATTTATCTTTATATATTTATTTTTGATATTATAAGTTTTCAAAAGAGGTGCAGAGACCATGTACAAAAATCCCAAGGGCTATAAGGATAGTCCAAAAGCCACTAACAATAGACAAATAACAAATAGACAACATCTAAAAAACAAATCAGAAATAGACTATAAGAAAAACATGGTAGAATCACTACTTGTTAATCATGTCTTTTTAGTCATATTTAATGAAACCAAGAAGCTCCTCCTTGTTATAAATTTTCCCTTTAATATCATTATCTTCTTCTGGGGCATCCTATAGAATCATCAAAGAGGAAGCAAGATGATGAACAACCTTTAGGTAGATGATTTTCAACACTTTAATTTAGTTTTTGATTGAATGTAAACCATTTTTTACTTCCTCTAGCTCCCCTTTAATCTAGCTACCATCTTTAAATGTGTCCTCAAAATCCTCCTTAACTGAGTTATATAGGGAGTTATTCAACTCCTTAAAATGACTATTCTCCTTCTTGTCAATATTTTGTTATGAAATCAGCTTGACTTTCAAAATACCCGCTTCTTCCCTTAGATTTGAAGTAGAGGGATAATCAAAAAATTTACCAAAGGGGTTTTTACCCCCTACCAATCTAGTGGACCTTCTGATATTTGGCTTTCTATCCATGAAACTCTGAGGTTTAATTCTAGATGCTTCATCCACATCCACATCCCCTTATTCTTGGGCCTCTAGGTTTTCCTTGTCCATAGCCAGATTCATAATATCTTCACCCACCACTTTTTTAGTCATTTTATTTCCAAAAAATTTCTTTTTAGAAACATCTTGAGGGGGAACATTATTCTTCTTATTGCTATAAATAAAAGGACTAGTCTTAAGCTCACATAGCCCTTTTGTAGCCAAAGAATGAGAAGGATTGGGGGGTTTGGATTTAGAAACATCAGGGGATGGATAAATAGACTTTAATAAGAGAGGGGAAAAGTAATATTTTTTAGGGGGAGATCAAAGAAGGGGTGATAATTTCTTTGGACTTGGGAAGGGAACCATGGGAACCTAGAGAACCAAATCTGACTCTTAAGGGGATATGGTCATCTAAGTCATTATGATGTGTATATTTAATCATAGGAGACTTTATGGGTTTAGATGGGCATATAGATAAGGGAAAGTGATAACACATTAAAATAAGACCTGGGTGGAGTGGAATGGTGGAGGTAGTTGAGTTGCTATCAATTAATTTTTAACAAATTTGATAGAGGTCTATAGGGACAACAAGAAGAAGAAAGGAAAGTTGACCAACATGTTATGGTGAAAGTGATATAGAAGAGTAAAATGGTAATGATAAAAGCACTTAAAATGACCCTCAATGGTGAAATAATTCATGGTAGTAAAGCATACATTATCCCAAGGATTAATCAAACTTTCCCTATCAAAACATCCTTGTAGTTGCATTAAGGACTCATCTTATTTAAAGAATCTTTTCATCTCCTCTAGGTCTTATATCTTGGTGAGCCTCTTTAATCTTCTTCCCTTGTAACACAAACCCATGGCCTTTGTAATATATTATTTTCTTATTTCAAATTGAATATCTCCAACCTAAACTTTGTGGTCCCCATCCTAGCTCAAGGCAAACTGAGTTGAGAGATTCTCATCATAACCATTTATACATTCGAAGAAATTTTAAATGATTAATATGTAACATATACTAAAAAACATATAATTTTATTTGGTCTCATTATAGGATAAATGATCCATTCTTACCTTATCACCACCCATGATAGAAAGCTTCTCAAAATTACTAATATACTTGGTCAAGACCAAAAGCAAAATCAGCCACCAAGGATTAAACATGATTATGATGAATAGTCTAGAAGCAATGGAATGGATATCATTAGGTAACCATACTTTAAGACCACTCAAATCCCAAACCCATTTCTTCATATTATATAAGATAATTAGGTAATTATTACACAAGTAGGGAAGCTTACAATTATTTTTCATGTGAGGTAGCACCATCTGGAAAAAAATATGCCTCGTGTGATATTCATTATCATTGAGGTGGAAAGAATTATATCTTAAAATGAGTTCATATGTCAAATTCATAGTTTTAATTACTTTAGCTTTCCTACCCTTAATGTAGCTAGCGTATAACATTATGATACAAAAATAATACAATATAAGATGTGATCTAATCTATAAAAGTTGATATTGGCTATTATGTTAAGAAAGGTTGGGCCTCCAAAAAGAGGAGATTTATAACATTAGTGAGTAGAATGTTTATATTCCTCTAACACCTTAGGGAGGAGATATTTAATCCCAAGTTGGCCATTGAATTTTCCACTTGATTTCCCTCTCTATATATATGCTTAACTTTAAACTTTTCAAATCCAAGGAGATGCTTTATGTCTAGAATGATATCCTCCAACCTCCATCCCACTCTAACTTTATTTTTGACTACATCAATGATAAGTTTGGAGTTTCCCAATATTAAGAGGGTTTTGATTCCAATGGAAATGACCCACTTGATTCTTCTAAAGGGCCTTAGATTCCACACTATTACTAGAGTTTTCTCCCAACCCACAAGCATAGGCCATAACAAGTTCCATTTATCTGATCTTAGCACTCCCCCACACACATGTCAAGCCTAGGTTACCTTTGGTATCCCCATCAAAATTAAGATTCACCTAAACAATATAGGGAGGAGCCCATTTGGTATAATCTTGAGCAATCCTTTTATAATTATCAGTCTTACAAATATGGGTTGGGATGAATCATTTGTTAATGGCACATTATTACTTTTTGTTATGTGGGAATCAGTGACTTTTAGAGTGTTGTAAGAGATGTTATCCTATATAAATTTTGTAAAAAAATTGAATATCTCCTTAGGTTCTTTAGTATTATCTCTTAATATTCTATTATTCTGTTTCTTTCAGATTTTCTATGTCAAGATAAGGGGGATTCGAGCCCATGTCTCTTTAAAAATAGGGCGGATGAAAGGGGATACCCACCCTCTGATAATATTAGGGAGATCTTGATTCAATCTCTAAGAGAATTCAAGTTTGTATAGATGTAGACTCCAAACTTCCCAAGAGTATTCATAATACAATAAGAGGTGGGAGACTGATTCCTCCTCTTTATTACAAAGTATACAATGGTTGGGGATTTCAAAGCCTCTGGATATGAGGTTATCTAAACTAAATATCTTATTATGGGTGGCTAGCCACCAAAAGTGGTTAATTTTGGGAATGATATTATGGTGCAATACCTTTCACCAAAATTTGGGATCCTCATTAGAATCAAGGGGTAGGTTATAAGCCATCTTGACCGTAAAAACTCCAATTATATCCTGAGTCCACAAAATTTTATCCCTTGTGGGGAATATATTTATTATGCATTATTTGAGGAGTTTAACTTCATCGATGATTAGAATGAGATCATTCTAGTTCTAATAGTGTTAGATGGTTGTTTCCATTCTCCATTACTAGGATAAATGTAATCCACTGATATGCTCCCAAAGTGAGTAATGTATTTATCAACAAGTCTATGGAAATTTTGTATTTTACGAAGATGGATGTCCTTTATCTAAATATCCTCCCAAAATTTTATAATTCTACCATCCCCTAATTTCCATTTTATTCCCTTTTATAGAAGATTTTTACTTTTAATGACATTGTTCCATATCATAGATTCTCTAGGGATACAATTTATCTGAAGGAAATTTTTAGGATTATTTTTTGATAAGTACTTGGATTTCATGATGATGCCCCAATCCTTACTAAAAATCATGAATTTTCAACCAATTTTTCCTATAAGATCTTTGTCTTTCATGTGGATTTTTTTGATTCCATGTCTTCCTTGTAACTTAGAACTATGAACCTTATCCTAGCTGACAAGTGTAATTCATTTTATCTCTTCCACTCCTACCCATAGGAAGTTTCTCTATTTTTTTTGAATTTCTCTAAACATATTTTGGGATTTTGAAGAGAGAGAGGAAGTAAATAAGTATTCCCTAAAGAAAGGCCTACATATGTTGGAATTTCTTCCCTTGACTCAAAATCTTTCCTTTCCACCTAGCCATCTTCTTTTAGATTTTCTTAAGAATAGAATTATAGTAACTAGGGGGAACATATTTAATATTGAGGGGCAGACCAAGGTATGTACCTGGAAGTTCTCAATAAGAAAGTCAAGAATCCTCATGATTTTTTTTAAGGTCTAAAGGGGTGTTGAAGAAATATACCATGATCTTTTCATAATTGATACATTATCTAGAGGCCTCCTCATAATCCTTTAGAACCTTCATCCATATCTTGGCTTCCACTATTTAAGTATCTCCAAAAAATATAGTGTCACTAACAAATTGTTGGATGGTGATCAGATCCACTGTAGAACCAGGTTTTATACCCTTGATTTCCTAGGACCCCAATAATTTCATAAAATTTCTACTAACAACCTCATCCATAAAAATGAAAAGATAAGGGAATAATGGGTCACCTTACCTAAGACCCCTACTAGTAGAGAAAAAACCCTTGGAGACCCCATTAATAACCATAGAGTGCTTAATGGTAGTGTCATAGGATATAATGAACTACGTTACTTTTTCTTAGAATCCCATTTTCTTAAGGATTTTAAAGAGGAAGTTCTAGTCCACTCTGTCATAAGCCTTGGAGATATCAAGTTTGAAATCCATTTTGGGGGAGTTCTTTTTCTCCATTGAATGAATGTGTTCATGAGTGGATATAGTTGTATCTAAGATTTGTCTTCCCAAGACAAAAACCTTTTGGCTATTACTAATAAGATGATATATAATCTTTTGATGTCTACAAAACAAAACCTTACAAAAAGTCTTATAGACCATGTTACATAGACTAATGGGCCTGAAGTCTCCCATTTATATAGTGTCTAGTTTCTCAGGGATAAGTGATATAAAAGTGTGATTGAGCTATTTAAATAGTTTTCTTGATTTGAATAAATTAGAAGAAACTTTAGTAACATATTTTCCCATGATCTCTTAGTAAACTTGGAAAAAAATTGGTGGGAAACCATCTAGCCTTGGGGCCTTGAGATCACTCCTCATGAAGAGGTAAGTTTTAACTTCCTCTTCAGTCACATGTTTCATTGAGAGTTTATTATCTTCATCATTAATGGAGGTGGTTATAATATCAATGAACTCTTGATTTTCCCTTGCATTATGAATATCCAAGAACCTATGAAAGTAATTTACTACCACCTACCCTATTTGATTATTTTATTTGACCAAATATCCATTTTCATATTTTAATTCATTTATGTTGTTCCTTTTCCTATGTTTCATAGTATTTTTATGGAATAAGGTTGTATTAATATCCCCTTCTCTAAGCCATTACACTTGGATTTCTACTTCCAGAAAAATATCATCATTTTTAAGTAACTCCCTCCATTCCTTCCTTAGATAATCTTCTAGTTGTGCCATATCTTTAATGACTTCTCCACTAGCCATTTTTAGATGAATGTCAACAATATTAGAAGAGATCCTTTTTTTTTGTTTTCAAAAATATTCCAAAAAGTAAATTTGTTTTAGCTTTTGACTTTGTTTTTGACTAAATTTAACTTGAAAGCCAACTTGAACATGGGGGAACCTTGGACCAGAGTAATCCACCATTCAGATAAAAGATCTTTAAAGCTAGGGTGATGAGTCTACATACACTCAAATTTAAAGGGAAAAAGGGCCATTAAAATCCTTATCTTTCCAAGATAGGAGGGGGTTGTGGTCAAAGGTCATCCTAAGGAGAGATTCTAGAAGATAACCACTAATATAATCCTAATTAGAGGAGACTAACATCTTATCTAGTCTAACTTGAATTAAATTATCACCTCTCTTGTGGTTGGACCATGTGAAATACTAACCTTGAAGATCAAGATCCATTAGCCATGTGCTATTAAGAAACTTAACTAAGTCAATCATGTTGTCAGAGTAGTCTAGTATCCCACCCATATTTTTTGATGGATAGAGAAGAGTGTTTTAATCCCCATAAATCATCCAATAGTCCTTATTATTTTCAATATGAGTGGAAAGAGAAACCCATAAATACCTTCTAGTTTTTCTTTGTTTGGGGGCATAGATATTAACTAAGTTTTAAGACTTGCTTTGACTGACCATCCTAACATTCAAAATATTCTTATCTTTATGAATAAGACTTACCTTTAAAACATTACTACTCCACATGGTGACAATACTTCCAAAAGCACAAATAGCCTCACTAATACAAAATTCTGTGTTAGGCCATATATCTTTAGCAACTAATTTAAAACCTTCAGTGTTCATTTTGACTTCCTGTAGTAAAAGAATATCAATTTTATTATCAAAAGTGTAGTTCTTGATGGTGAAATACTTATGAGAATTGTTAATCCCTTTAACATTCCCAGATAGTATCTTCATTTGACTTTAACTTTCTTAGATTTAATCTCTAGGATCCTCTGTCTACCTCAGGAAATGTGTTTGTTAACATCCTTGTGTCTTACTTCTCTTTGGGTGGGTCTTGTAGCTTTGGAATCAAAACCCACAATAGCTATTTTCCTCCCTTGAATTTTACCTTTCCTTTTGGTAAGAGTCCAACCTTCTGAATCTAAATCCTTTTCATTTGTACTAGACCCCTCACCCAAAGTTAAAATTAGAGTTTTGTTTACCAGAGAGGGGAATCTTTGTTTACTCCTAATACCTCCCACTTTGACTAGAATTCTTGTATTTTTAAAGAAAGGTTTACTTCCATTACCTTCATTCAGTAGCTCAAAATTCTCTGAGATGAGATCAACACTAGCATTATCCACTAGTTGTATTTCTCCCTCATCTACAAGTTGTGTGGTTTGGTTAGTATGATGTTTCTTTGTCTATCTAAATCTCCTATGTCTTAAGGGCTTCATCTCTCAAGATGGGAATCTCAGCCTCTTTCTCCTTTTCAATAGGAATACTAATGTTTTATTTCCTTGTCATATCCTCCTTGTTATCCTTATTTTAGGGGGAAATAATAATATTTAGAATGCCCTCTTCGATGGGATAATCCTCCTCTTCCCCAATAGGGGGATCCTCCAACACAATGAAATTATTATTCTTAACTTTACATTATGTGATGAGATTCCTTTTCCTATTCAATTTTTGACAAAATACCATGGTGTTCTCATAGTGGATGTCCTGAGTCCATTGGCCAAACTTTGAATCAGGCAAACTAGAAGTAGGCAATGTTTTATTGATGTCCACACTAACACAAAAATGGGAAAAAACTAACATGGTTTTATTCTTGGTAGTTATATCCAATGAGATGAAGTGCCTAAACATATTCACAATCTTGGAGATCAATTACTCATCCTAATATTCTAATGGTAGACCTAGAAGTCTTACCCAGACTAGAGTGATTTTGTTTAGATCCACTACTACATCAAACCCTAGTTTCCATTTACATAGTTAAAGGCTATGCATACCATACACCCATGGTCCCCCTATAAGAACTTGAGAAAGATCTTCAATACTTATAAACATAAAAGGACAATCCCCTCAGCCATAACACTAACTTAGAGGATTCCTTTTATATTCCATTTGGTGTTAACCCATCTCCTAACCAAATCAATATTTGGTCTAATGTCAAATAACTTAACCACCAGAGCATGGTCTATATAATTAATAAACATTTACACTATGGGATTAGGGAGCTTAAGAGCTAAACCATCCTCCATCTCCAAGAGTAGAATGACAACCTTCTATTCAAATAGTTTTTGTCTCCCAAGAGAATATTCTTTTAGGCATTACGAAATAAAGAATCATCATGAGAAACATATTTGGAGAAGCCTAAGATATTCACATGTCTAGCCTTTATCTACAAGGAAGGGGATGAGGAATCAAGGGGTCCCCTTAAGTCCCCCATAACCATGGTGGAATTTAAAAACAAAAAGGCAGGAGAGCATTTAAAGCATTTAAAGTGTTATCATGATTTATCTTTATCTATTTGTTATATCATTTGACATTGTATCAAATTATTATTTATCTTATATGGTGACTTTGTTTCACACTTTATATTGCTTATAAATGTGATTTCCATTTGCTTTACTTCTTTATCATTTCTTTATTTTTCTTATTAAAATTTATTTCTTATAAACTCCCTTGTTCTCTTTTCATAAATTTTTCCTTTCTTATCTCTATACAAACATGGATAATTGTCATTATGATTTGGTTATACAAACCTTATTCCCTTTAGTCATTCCTTCTTTACCATGTGATCAACTAGAAAATTGTAGTCATATAAAATGTGAAAATTGGTAACTTGAGTGTGGCTAATGACACCAAACCCATAGGTCCCTCCTTATTAATTTCATGACCCTCATAGGAATCTTTTCATTAATTCTTAATCATCAATAGCCTTCTAAACCTAAACCCAACTGAGCTAGACCATTATTTCTATGAAAAATCCATCCCCCTAGGTCTTGTTAGCTAAGGAAAATTGCACCCAAATTGGATAATAGTGTCAGTGCCACTACTATTTTCTTTTGGTACTCTTATCTAAGTGAATTTTTTTCCCCAATGGTTAGTTCCTTCTAATTCCCCATCTTTCTCCTTATCAATATAATGTGAGCACATTTAACGCATGACCAATAGATCCGTATAAAATCCTATTCAAATATCATTTGGAAAGGTTTGGAAATTATGACTAAGTAAACAAGAATACAAGCAAGAATACTTACATAATCTTCCTTATTCTCTACATATAGCCAATAAATAAACTTAAAATCTTATTCACATCCTTACACCAGTCCCTAACCACCTCAAACACACCTAGTTTTAGCATTTGCATCTTCATAAACACTATTACATAAAGCACGTCAAGTGGGAGAACTATATATGGATTGATCCCTCTTAGGAGTATTGGTATGTAGGTAGTGTACACACACAATGGATGTGGATACATGTTTAGTTCATCTTACACACACTAAACCCCCCTTATTTCTCAAATTTTGTCAAAACATTATGGAGTTTAGGGTTTAAAGACAAAATCTACTTTTATGGAGTTCTACAGACATCTATAGATGAAACTTAATAGGAATGGTCACATAGACATAGAAAATAAAACCCTAAAATCTCAAATCTCTTAGACAATAGTGGTAGAAGTGGACTACAGCAATGATGCCACTAGTGTCTTATTTTTACACTCCTATACAATCATAAAATGAAGGCTATATCCTAAATTATGATAGTGTCCTAGTTTTTCATAGTGAATTCTAGATTTTATCTCAATCATCTCAGTCAATTTCTATATAAGTCTTATTTTTCTAACCCTTATTACTATTTTTAGTAAGGTTAAAATCATAATAAAATTTATACGAATCAATAGCTTAATTATTTTGTATTTATTTACTGAGTTTACTACTCAAACCATTTAACTAAATTAGGATTAATACACCAATATTTATAAAACTATTAAATCATTTGGTGAACATGACTTATTTTGTTTACATATAAAAACCCTAGGGAAAATTTTCTACTAATTTATCCTATATTTTTTTGAATTTTTACCTTCATAATAAAATGTAAAATTAGAATTAAATTTTAAAATTTCATATTCATTTTAAAATAATTTTCAATCAAACCCTAGTTACCCATACTAGGTCCTGGTATTTTCCCAATAATTTTCCACTAGTTTTTTAATTTTTTAATTACATATTAAAATTAAAAATTTACATCAAATTTAAAAATTCAACTGTAATTGTAAGAAATAATTATTTTTCAAACCTTAGTGGTACATCCTAGGTTCCATTAAATCAAAACTTTTGCAATAAATTTTTAAATTTTTATTTGCATACCTAACTCAAAACTTCACTTTAAATTTCAATTTTTAATAGTAATTTTCAAATTAGTCATCTTTCAAACCCTAGTTGCATATACTAGGTCCCATTTACTTCTTGAGGTATCACCTCACATGTTTTTGAGCTTCATATCCTTTTTATGCATATTATAGTTCCTTGTTTATACTATATATATTTAATATTTTCTACTATTATCTAAGTGTTTTCCTTATGCCACCTAAGCTCCTTGCATCGTTTCCTTCAAGATGAAGTGGAATACTTAGTGTCAAAACTCTTGAATTCACCCATATTCCTTCAACTTGACCATATACTATGGATAAACAACTAGCGTAGACTCCTACCATAGATTTGACACATCCAAATTACATAAATTTCAATGAGGATAATTTTGATTATGAGATGTATGATAATAATAATGATGATATAAATACTATTGTTCATGATCCACCACATCAAAATCTTGATCAAATTTCACCAATTATTAATAATGAAGTTGCCCTCAACAAAGATTTGATCCTACAAAGTTTATGAGAAAGACTAAGGGACCAACCCTAAGATCTTACTCTTATTTTATAATCTATCATGGAAATAAAAAATACTAAACAAGTTGATTCTTCCATTCCTTTAGAAGAACTAGTTGCAAATGACACTATGAAGGAAATTATGTCCCAAAAACCCCCTATAAGAGACCAACCTGCCTATATGCTATTAACTATAGCTAGTACATTTTTTTTCTCTTGATGTCATAGCCCTTGTGCAAGAGATAATATCTCTTTAATCCAAGGTGATACATCTTGAGAAAGGTGCCTCTAGACCTGTGTAGTCTTTGGATTCATTTTCTCTTTTACATACACCATTGACACATCATATTACTTATACACCCTTACCACCAATTTTTGTTTAACCCAAGCTTACTTTATATGATGGCAAGGGTGATTTAGAGACACATTTGAGAGCTTTTAATGAAACATGCATGGACTATGTGCCAAATTACTGGCTACATACCATGATATTTCCATAGTGCCTAAATGGTTATGCTTTATAATGGTTCTATAGTCCACCAAATCAGTTGATCAATGTATTCAATCCTTTAGCCAACATGTTCCTTGCTCATTTCAGCATTAACATTGGTGATAAGGTTTCATATGCCCAAGTTACACAATAGAAACAATGGTTAAATGAACATCTCACTGATTATGTTCTTTGATATAAGACTATTTTGGCTAAGATAATTAGGCCCATGGCTGATCAAGAGTTACAAGATCTCTTCAAATAGATTTTTCTACTAGTTTTACATGAATCAATTATATTAAAAAGATTCTCTACCTTTAATAAATTATGTCACACACTAAAGGAAAGAGAAGTCAACGCAATTTCAATGGGAAAAATCAAGTACACAAGTATCTCAAAAAAAAACAAAAAAGTAACAACAAAGTCCCATACAATGCCAATATTAATGATAGCAGGAGTTAGAATCAACTGATAGATAATTCTTCTTTTGAGCCCCCTTAGTGAGTGGTTTTATCAACACCTCCTCGGTGAACCTTTACTAATCTACTAGTTTCTCTAGATAGAGGTTTAAAACATCTATTGGAATGTAACATCATATCTATCCCTCTTATTTAAGAAGTTGTCCTAACAAATCCTCTTCCATGGGGATATGATCATCATGTATTTTACGAGTTTTATAGGGCATCAAGCCATACAACAAAAATATGCATCTATTTGAGAGATAAGATATATGATTTGATAGATCATAATTATAATGATCTTGTCACTTTAGTTGAGCCTCTTCAAGAAAAGAAAACATAGGATAAAGCTTTGAAAATATTCTCAAATCCCTTTCCCCATTATTCAAAATAAGAGATAGGGTACACATTAGGGGTTAACCATACATATCATGTACATCCACCACTATATACATACATGGCACCTTTATTTGAGACACATCCTTTGAGTAACATGATTGATGTATAAAATTCTAGAGTTCTATCCAGACCTTCCATTTCCTTCTCAGAGCAAGAGATCATCAAGGATGATTCATACTATCATGCACTCTTTATCAAAGATTCCATTCATAATCAACCTATTCATAGTGTTTTTATAGGTAATGGATGCAATGTAAACATGTGCACTATGATATTATTGTATCATTTACGATATTTAGAGTAGGATATTACCCTGATGGACATAGTTATTAGTGGATTTAGTGGACACATATATAGCTCATTGGGTGAGATTGTAATTCCTCTATAGATTATTTCAATAAACATGGCCACACCATTTACTATAGTTACTAGTGTAAATTTTTTTAATATGTTACTTATTCAACAATAGATTTAGAAACTTTACATAGTACTTTGTACAATTCATGGATGAAATTAATTCATATTAATTAGGTTGTTATAGTTGGTAGAGTTCCATATGAGTTACCACTCCCCACTTCAAAGCCATATACTATTTCATAGCTACCCATTTTAGTTTTTCCACAAATTATAGTTCCTCCTCTAGTTATGATTCAAACATGATTGTAACATCCATCATCAGCACAAAGATTTCATACACCTCCACAACTTCAAGATTCTAGATATATTCTAGCTATAGTGTTCACAATGAGGGTAGTATCATTGATATATCATGCATATAATCATAGATCACATGTTTAGAGAGATTATCCTACTACTAAATGAGTCCTTAGAAGCCCTATAGTGTCATTCACTTCTCAGAGTTACAAGGGGACCCCATAGCTGGTTTCTACTTCAAATATTTTAAAGCATTTATAACATATATAGATTTTAGAGCTATAATATCATAAATTTCATTTTGCTTCATGATCATGCATGATTCCTCTATTTTATATTAGACACCATGATAGGGAGTCTCCCATGAGACTCCTTAATTAGTATCATCTCTTCTCAACATTTCCTATACATAGTTTCCTTAAGATTGATTGTACATAGTATATTTTCAAATTATTTTACATATTCTGCTTGTGATTGATTATACATATCTCAAAATATCAAAAATCCAAAAACATTCAAATATTTAAAAATACAAAAACATGAAAATAATTCAAAAAACCCCAAAAATATTTTGATTTTATGAATCATCCATGCTTTACATTTCTACTATGATGCTAGATTTATGTTTGTTGTTCTATGATATTATTTGTTGATTTATGTACATTGCCATACTTCACTTGATATTATTTGAGTGTGTGCAATTACATCTAGCTCCTTGCTTTCTTCACTCTACCCATTGAGGGGGAATCTTATTTCCACATTTGAGACACACATCGATAGGCATACCCACTGCAAGCATCTTCTACATGAATATACCATCTAGGTTATATCTTTCCTACACCACATGATCTAGTTATCATGATTAAGTACATTATTTAATTCCTAACATAGATTACTCTATCAACATCCCATTAGTATATAACACTTGTGTGTTTATTAGAATATACCTAGTCTTATAGTACATGTCTTACATACCTTCAATTCTTTCTTTGATTAGTTGTATGCGATTGTCTTTCCAATTATTACATGCTTTCCTTTCTTGCTTTTATTATCTAGATGTGATTACATTTTTTAGTTCCTTTTTGTCTCTTATATGTGTATTACGACATTTTGCAATGTACTTTACTTTTATTCACGTGTATTCCTTAATAAATTTGCCAATGACCTTTTCTTGCACTCTTCTATGCGATTGTAGCTTTCATGCCAACCTGGCTTATTCCAAATTGTATGTGTATGTGGCATTTGAACATGCCTTGTATTATTTTTTATTTGACCCCTTATATACCCTTGTATGCTTCTTGATTCTTACTTCTTACCTTGTGTGCTTGTTTTCTTGTTTGTAATGTCATGATCCACATCATGTGTTATCTTACTTTCTTAGATGCCATAATAGACATCATGTGCCATCCCTCCTTGATAACTAAAAACTAATAATTAACCAAACTTTAAATTCTCATTCATTGTATTTTGCATTGTATTACATTGGTATATTTATCTAAGCATACCCCTATTGATCTAACAATATCTCATTAAAAACCGTATTATATCTTGACTTATCTTGTCAATTATCATCATTATATCATGTATTTTTACAACATAACATACTTGTATGGCTCTTTATTCTAAGGGAAGTCATTACTAGGTCTTCATTCCTACCCTTAGAAGAGGGAGAAAAAGCATAGGTTTTATCACAAAGATCAGAGCTCTTAATGGTCAAAAAAGTAGTATTCAAAACACCTAGAATAAGAAGCAGATAGAATAGACTAGATAGATAGTGAAAATGTTAAAATATCCATCAAATTTATCCTAATAAAACAACACCAAGATTGGACTATAGAATTGGTGCCACTAGTGTATGTTTTTAGTGCTCTTGTCTAAATAATAGAAAAAGTAGACATTATAGAAGTAGGTAGAAAAGAAGGTTCAGCTATAGTTTTGCATAGTCATACTAGTTAATAATCAGTAGTTTTTAGTACACTTTTGCTCATAGAGTCTAGATATAGGGGACATCATGCATGGCATGATGAATCTCACTTTTAGTTTCAAATAGGATAGTTGATTTAACTTTTATATTCTAATTCATATTTTAAAAACCAGTGATTGGGGACAATGTGCATGGCATATTTTTTTCTTTTCTTTTTGAGATTATCATTACCCAGCCAATCTCAATAATTGTGTACCTTATTCCATCTATAGGTGGTTAGAATCATTTTGGAGTGTCTTTCATACAATCCTAACTTCCACATTCTAGAGTGGCTTTCATATAAGCCTAGTGCACTACATTTGGAGTGGCTTTCATAAAAGATCAATCTTCATCTTTTAGAGTGGCCAAGAGTGGCCTAGTTTCAAATATACATTCAGATATCCATGCAAACATTTTTAGATAATATTACATTCATTGCATTTAGGAGCCATCTCATATGACACACATTTCATACCAGTATCAATTCTTAACTTAACTTTATGAGGTAATGATAGAGCCAAAGGACTAGTTAGCCTTTGTATTCTTACACCACTTATTTAGAGGATTTTGACACATAGTCAAAACATCAATCGACACATGTTTGACCACCTAGCTTGACTTAGTGGGTGATGATGGAGCCAAAGGGCTAGCTTTTGAATTATTGATCCACTTTTAGGGAATTAAGCACTCATCTATGTTCATGATATTACTCTTTATCTAGCATCACTCAACATCATAATATGTTTTGTATTAGTCCACATAATCAATGAGATGTATTCATTCATTTCTTTTCCTCTTTCTCTTAGCCAACTTTATATATTCTTATTTTATATATAATGTATCTATTAATAACTTATCTACTCTATATTTTTTAATATAGATTCACACTTCACAATGTGATCTCTCTATGAATACCCAACATCAATTATCTTCATGCATTTCACCCTTATAGGTAAGTTAAAGTATGATTTCTATTTTTCATTTATCCTAGTATTTGCTTTATTGCATCACTAGAATAAAAGGGGGGAAAATGTAGTCATATAAAATATGAAAATTGGTAACTTGAGTGTATCTAATGATACTTAACTTATAGGCCCCTCCTACTTACTTTTATGACCATCATAGGCATATTTTCAATGATTCCATATCATCTATAGCCTTCCAGACCTAAACCTAGCTCAGCTAAATTGATCTTTCCATGACAAATCCACCCCCTAGGTCCCATCAACTAAGGACAATATCTCCCAACATGGAAAATAGTGTCAATGCCACTACTATCCACTTTTGGTGCTCTTATCCAAGTACATTTTGGCCCCGTTAGTTAGTTATTTTTGGTTCCTCATCCTTCTCCTTGTTAGCCTAATGTGAGAAGATTCAACTGATGACCAATATATCCTTGTAAAATCTCATTCAAAGATCATTTGGAAAGGGTTGGAAATTATCACTATGTAATCAAGACTACTTGCAAGACTACTTAAGCAATCTTCCCCATTATTTATACCCAACTAGCCAATATACTTAAAAGCTTATTAAAATGTTTACACTATTCCCTGACCACCTCAATCACACCCAATTTTAGCATCTACATCTTCATACACACTATTACATAAAGCACATCAAGTGGGAGAACTACATATGGCCTGATTTCTCTTCAGAGTATTGGTATGTAGGCATCATGCCCACATAAGGGGTGTGGATACATGTTTAGTGCATCTTACATACACTACCCCTCCCTTAGTTCTCAATTTTTGTCAAGTAATCATAAAGTCTAGGGTTTGAAGATAAAATATGCTCTTAGGGAGTTTTGTAGACATCTGATAATCAAAACTTCACAGGAAGGGTCACATATACATAGCAAAGAAAACCCAAAAAGGTCAGGTCTCCTAGAAAATAAAGGTAGAGGTGGACTAATAAACCATTTCCACTAGTGTCCTATTACATTAATCTTATCTAATCATAAAATGAAGGCTAGATCATAAATTATGACAGTGTTCCAGTCTTGCACAATGACTTATAGACTTTGTCTCAATCATCTTAGTCAATTTCTAGCTAACTTTTATTTTTATAACCCTTATTACTATTTTTAGAATGGCTAAAACCATAATAAAATTTATAAAAATTAGTAGCTTAATTATTGCATATTTATTTACTAATTTTACTACTCAAACCATTTAAATAAATTAGGAACGATACACCAATATTCCTAAATCTATTAAATCACAAAAAAATAGTCTCATTATAATCTCTTTTTGTAAGTCTAATTTGGGTCTATTTTATTTCCTTTATTCCCTTTTTTCAAACTAAGCATATATATATCAATGAGACTTAAGATAACATGTTGGTTCATTGTTAAGCCTATGTGTTCTACTCAGTCTTGTCTTTGGTCACTTATCTTCCTTTAACCTAAGCCTAGAACTCATTCATGTGTATCACTCTATCTCTCATGATTAGTCATTATAAGTATGTATTGAGGAGTTAACAAAATGTAATGATTAAAAAGGCAAAAACATTCAAAATTCTTAAAAGTCAAATCACATTAAAAGATGTGATTCAAAGCACATCTTCTTCTTTTAGTCACATCTTAAACTCCACAATTGGCCTCATGATAGATTTGAGGTCCATTGGCATGTGGTAGGATAGTAGATTAGATATAGAATAAAAAATATTTTAGTGCTACCTACATTCTCATGAAAGTACCTAATCTTCATAGTAGACTGATGACTCTATAAGAAGTCTTGAGGAACAAGGAACACATCATGGGAAGGTAGGTCCATTTTAATTTTCTTATACCAATCTACCTTCATGATTTGATCTTATTAGAAAGTTTATTTTCTTATACAAGTTTATGTCTATAGCGAATAGGTTTACTTTGTACATTGATGATCACTAATCACTTAGTGTCTTCTCAAGTCCTTAAATGACTTATGTCTCCTAAGGTATTTTCATAAGATGCCTAAGTTATTATTTTTACATTCCCTTTTTTACTCCCTACAATCCTAATATTTATGCTTGAGAAATATTTCTTTCTTCACTCATCACTCCCCTAGGGATTCCATTATTGAGTTACATTGCAAGACCATGGGTAGGACCTAGCTTTCATCACAAATTACCATAATTTCACATTTATATTATCAACATTCCTTATTACCATATTTTCACATTTATTCCACCTCATTGGTGTTCCCTTTGTGAGTTGTAGTGTAAGACCATCGATAGGACCTAGCCTTCCTCTCAAAATTTTCTAATAATCCAAGTTACAACAAAAAATAACATGTGTCAAATATGAGATAATATGTGATTGATCATGAATTTACATGTCATTAACATGATTCCCATCTTGATTTATTATGTTTTATTCTTACTTCATTACTCTTTCACTTATATCTTCTTATTTTATGATTGCATGTGAGAATCTAACCATTTCTTGATTTTTTCATACTTTGTAGCTTAAATTAGTGTGATTATTTTAAGACCAATTTTTCCAATTTTGTTTTTTATTTTATACTTATCAACATGGTTTAGTATGATTCATTTACTTAATTCATTTGTTTTTATACCATTTGTTCTTTTACATGTTTTCCACTTTATTAAATTTATTTCATACTTCTGAATGTGATATAGTGTGATTTTTCTCATTTTAATTTGGTGCCAAATATTTGTCATGGTTTAAAAACAACCTTTTTTTCATCTTATTTACCACCCTTTGGTTCTTTATACTTAGTCATTTTCTTGTTATTACACATTTCCCAACATGAAATAGTGTGTAGTACATTTTTTGTTGATTATATTTTACCAAGTCTTTTTTGCCTATTTATTTTTAATCATGAATGTGTCATAAATAATACTAAAAAAGAAACCACAACTCATATATCTCCTATAGAATATACAAAAATAGCTAAAATAAATGTACTAAAATTAAATATATCAAAGAATCTTAAACCACAACCACAATAATAATACAAACATATAAAATTAACATCCAAATGCCAAAATGATATATGTATATATATATCATGTGTTTTCATACAATTTACAAAAATATACATCATCCCAACTCTATGACAGGGCTTTATCCAATCTATCTTATGGTCTAGCCATGCTAATTATAGATACCTCAGATAGTTCTCTCTGAATAGTATGTTGTAAAGAGGCTATCTAAGATCTTAGACCTATCACTTATCCCTGTAGGTTGGTCACCTCGGCTTGTACCTATGCTAGATGAGCATACACCTATGTTAGTTGAATCATGGTAGCCATATGCATGGATCTCTCTTGATCCAAAGGCTCTAATGTCTATTGTGTATCCTTATTTCATGCTTGTAATCACCTCACATCCTCTTCTACTAGTCTTAACTAGCTCCCTAGGGTAGACACTATTACATGATCCTTTATTTTGACCAATTAATATGGAATCAACACCTCATCAAAGATATCATAGAGTATTCCAATCACTTGGGATCCCCATCTATTCTCCTCCTCTATAGGATCTAAAAAATTCAAACTAGATAGATTTTAGATCATATATATATATATATATATATATATATATATATATATATATATATAGACACACACACACACACACACACACACACACACACACACACACACACACACACACACACACACACACACACACACACACACAAACACACACTTTTTTTTTTGTGTGTGTGTATATATATATATATATATATCAAATAACATGAGAAAATTTCAAAAGCATTTATTCCTTACCTATGTGTGTTACCTACTACCATCTTTCCATCTACATGATTATCAAGCATGGTCTCTCCATTAGCATATCATCTAATTAGCTCATCTATTGGTTTCCACCCAAGTGTAAATCTTAGGGTCACCACTCATGAATGTTAAAGACATGCCTGAGTGGTACCTCTATTGCCCAATTCCATCTTGGTCCACTTGATGGGTCATCTAGGATGGCCATCATATATTCTCTATCCCACTATCAATGTCTTTGTCAATGATGTGATTGAGTTTGTCACCAATCCTCATACTATGGTGATAATAGTGGTACCTATGGTAATCCTACATCCACATCCATATCCTCTCTATCTACTTCCTATCATACTTAACCAATCCACAGTCTCTCACATCATGGTCTGATCACTAGCATAACAACTATTGGCCCTAATCCTCCTCTCCCCCTTAGATCTCTCACATGCTTGGCCCAAAATGTGGGAAATACTATCATTGCCACTAGATGAGGAAGTCCCATATATCTTGGTATATGCACCACTAGATTTATCACTATCCACCAAGTATAGTGGCCTATAATCTATAGTCATGCTACTATTGATGCCACTATCTCCTAGCTTGACCATACCATAGCAATGTGCCCATATTTTTACCACACAATGTATACCTAAATAATTAACTATATCACTAACACATGGGGGATGGCATGTACTACTTAATCTTACCACCACATCTATACCTAAGGGAATTTATCATCAATCACATGGGGTAACCCAACTAGATGATACATTAAAAACCTCTCATATATCCCCAAAATTAGCAAAATAATAGGCCTAATGGTCTTCTACCCTATAGATAACATCTCATACATGTCATGCATAATCTATACCTAGATGACAAAACCTAAATCATACAATGTCCCATGTTCCAAAATAGTTTAGTATAAGGCTATTATATACAATGGTACTTTTCCATCTAACTTATGACATAACACCCATGCTATCATAAGTCCTATAAATACCTTTTAGATATATAGAATTTTGAATGTATAAAGGTCAAGCATGCTAACTCTTAACTTGGGATATATCCTATTTGATTCCATCCTCCACATAGTGAAGGCTCTCTTCTCCTCCTATCTATCTGGTACTCCTGTAATCATATGTGTACTTCCTATGTATAGTCTAAGAATAAAATGGATGTCCTCTAGGGTGATCCCATCTCAATGGTATCCCCACACACATACCATATAAATATGTTACTTAATCATTCCTAGGATCCTAGGAACATGACTATTAGTCCAGAACTCAACAACACTTGATAGATAAATAGAATCCATCCTAGACCTAATGTAACCAATATTGAATGATCTTAAACTATCAATCACTCTAAGAGGTCTGAGATCCATGCTACATCTACCAATATCCAAAATCTTGGATGGCCCTGCAACCACAAAATAACAAAATATGTATTAAATTCTCCATGTCATTTATAATCAAAATACATTATTTTCAATTTTTTTTTTTATAAAAAACAAGCCTTGTTTACTTTAATCTATCCATTTATTTTTTTTTTTTATCAATTTGACCTATTTTTAGCCTATTTAGCCATTTAAATACTCACTCAACCATTCTAGGTATTTTTATCACACTTTCAACCTCTTTCACATAGTTTCATACTATTTTGATCACTTAATCAAACACCAAGTTAACCAAAAAATTCTTCATTTTGATCAAGTTAACTTACCAAACTCAGTTAACCCTTTAATTTTTTCCCCTTAGTACTAATTAAACAAAGTGGATTACTCTACTAAGTTGGTATTCATATACTAAGTTAGCATCATGTAGAACAAACTAAGTCTACACATAACTACTAAGTTGGTAGTGTGGATTTCATAATTTTGAACCTACTAGGTCGATTGGGTCAACCTAGTTCATTCTGTCTACTGACCTCTTTCATTACCAGTAATAAATTGCTTATGATTTTTATTACTTTGATCCCTTTCAACCCATTTTCAATTTTTTTCTAGTACCCCTATCAACTTTGTTGAGTTCATTTCAGTTCTTAGAATTACTATCAATTACAAATTTATATAAAACACTTAATTTCAATAACATATTAAAAATTAAGATTTAAATTCTTAGTTACCTACCTATGTTTCACTTATGACATATATTAGGTGTCCATCTCATATTAGCTATCATCTCATCACCATCCTAGCTATATTACCTTTTGTTTGGTCTCTCAGAGCCCCTTTTATCTTACCCACAAGTCAAAAACAAAAAATAACTTCCCTTTCACCCTATTTAAACTTACTTTTAAAAAATTCTTAGCTTTCAAATATTTTTCTTCAAATTATTTACTTTGTTCATATATTTTTTTTACTAAACCATTTTTCAAACCATAAAATGTTCTAGAATCATGACATTGTAGAGAATGTTTTCCACTACTATATGCCTATATTCTAAAAATTTCAATTTTGGCTATTTTTTACACTAATCTCTATAAATTTTCTTAATTTTTTTAACATTTGGATGACTTCACTTATATTTTAGTCTATTTATTTATCTAAAACACTAAGGTAATTAAAAGTATGTGCTTTTCAATTTTATCATCATGTTTTATTTCTTGAAGCACCATACCATGTTTCACATATGTGATACATGATGAGATTCAAGTGGGGAATATGTATACACATAATATTTTAAAAAATTTATCGATTATTGAAACTTTTTATCTTATAAAAATCCATCATGTCTTAATTTCTCTAAGTACACACCTTAATTAGTAAAGTGGGAAAGGGGTGGGTAGACCATTGGTGATTTATAGGATTATTATCCCTTTTTCCATTTGTTATATATACACTTGTATTTTAAAAACCTTATCCTTAAGCTTGTTCTTCTTTATTACTCATTATTCAGTCACTTTCTACATTTTGTCCTCCTTTTCCTAACCTTAACCTCCTTTCCATTGTTCACTGTACTAGGTCAACTAGGTTGACCCTATATAGTTCTGGATAAAATTTATTTAGGATCTAGGTCAGATCTTGGCCAACATATCCCATGACCTAGTGAATTCTAGTCCATAATTATTATAGGTCAACTAGGTTGACCCTGTTGGCCTAAACTTTCAAAATGGATTAGGTTTAAATCCACCTATATATAGAATGTCATTTTGCCTTTATTTTGGAAAGAAAATAATAATTAAGAGTTATTACACATATGCTTATCCACCATTCTACTTTAAGAGAAATCTTAGGGTTTCATAGTTTCTTTAGAGATACAGATATTGTATTATTGAAGCATTGATAGGTTGTGTAGCCTAGAGGTGATTTATCCTTGTCATCCTTACATACCACAATAACTTCTTGAAAATAACTTTATCCGAGGGAGAGATTAAGGATTAGTGGCTTCATCTTCAAAGGTAAGTATTCCTAACTTTATTAATCCTTTGTAAGAGTAAAAAGATATGCATTTATACTTTTCTTCCATGCATTAATATTTTGTATACATTAATGTGAGTATATTCCTCTTATGCATGTTTACATTTATTGTTTCTAACCCCCACTTTGAGACACAAGCTTTGGTGAGCACTAGATTCAACTTTACTTTATTTTGTATTAGTTTAGTGAATATAAAACATAATATATAACTAGGGTTATTTCATGATTATACTTGATTGGAGGATTTGAAACCCTCACTAGCTTTGTGTATTGTGATAAAAGATCCCATAATTGGGATTAGCAGATCCCCAAATTGGTCATGTTCCCAATCATTTAATGTATCCCAAATCACAAGTGTATGCTATGATATATCTTCTCTAAGTTAGTATTTATTTATAGACATGATGAAATTTGAATTTCATATGATATGAACTTTATTTTATGAAAATGTTAATTTTGTGATTAACATTTACTAAAATAAAAATAGACTCTTGTAATGACTAGTATTATATCCTCATGGTAAATAACCTTGGTTGTCGTTAATTATTATTTATAAGATAAATAATATAATGAGGTTTATTCATATATTTGATGGACTAAACGTATGTATAGAAATTATTTTCATAATTAGCATGTGTTTATACTTTATAGTAGTAGTTAAACCAAATCTAGCATTGATGATTCTAGTTAAGTGATGAGATGAACTTCACCATCTTAGTTATCATCACCAGTTATAGATGAATGTAATATGATCATTTGGTGTGTATGAATTTGAATGATTCTAGAGATCATATGTTATTTGAAAAATTTGGCCAAAATAATGTTCAGATAGATATTATCATTTCATATGTATTATGTAAATGATTATTTGATATCATGTTAGAATTTTTTTCTTTATGGTACACATCCTGTAGTATAAATATTGTTGAACATGGGGTACAAGCATGTATCTCTAGATTGTTTCACTATATCTATCTACCCATCCATGAAGGGAGGGTCATTCCATATTTGTGATATTTTAAATGGGATATATGCTTCATGGTTGGTTATAAAAGTGCTCGAACAATGTTCTCACTCCCCACTATAGTACTTATTTGGAGACTACATTTGAGATTATCAAAGATACGGGAGTTAGTGTGACTTGAGTTTTGTTGAGAACTGTATCTATTATTATACTATATATTGGTGTAACATTCCTGATGGAAATGTAATTGATTATTATTATACATTAATATTGGAGGCTGTATTATTGTACCAATCATGGATTGATTTAATTATAATTAATTATGCAATTTTGATTATTTACATAAGTTTCTAGTGATTGGTAAATATTAATGTTATATGTTTATCTAAATTTAATATTCTTTTTAGTATGTCAAAAATCACTAATTATATTCTCATGGTGTAATATAATAAAATAATAAGGGTTGAGTAGAAACTATTACTACATTATTCTAGTAAATTTGAGTGGAGATGTTACATTATGCTATTAGAGTTGTGGTTCAAAATCTAGGACTTAATGAGTATGCTAATATTTTCATATTTACATAAGTTTCTAGTGATTGGTAAATATTAATGTTATATGTTTATCTAAATTTAATATTCTTTTTAGTATGTCAAAAATCACTAATTATATTCTCATGGTGTAATATAATAAAATAATAAGGGTTGAGTAGAAACTATTACTACATTACTCTAGTAAATTTGAGTGGAGATGTTACATTATGCTATTAGAGTTGTGGTTCAAAATCTAGGACTTAATGAGTATGCTAATATTTTCATATTCTTATGTTACCAAAAAGAAGAATGGTGTGAGAAAGAGCATTGAGTGAGGGTCCTTTGAACGTTAATAAAAATAACCCTCCATTTGATCCTAACCAATTTTTCATTGAATAAGTAACAAGATTAGATTCTCGTAACCATGAATGAGATTAGGGACAAAGTCATAGCCTTGGAACAAGAAATTCATGGACAAGAGTAATAAACCCAACATGATGTGCCTAAAGAGTATTTTATTAAGTATGAAATCGATTAAGAGAAGAGACATGATGAAGTAACTCAAGATTTGAGTGCACTTATAGACACACAAATGGCAAGGGATATGAAAAAGGTGAACCCACCTATGTTTGATGGAACCATTTTGGGAGATAGATATGAATCATGGTTTATTGAAATAAAAAAATATTTTGAGATATAAAACTACTCTAAGGTCACCAAAGATATTTGGGAAGATTATCAATTAAATGGATAAGAAGCTATGTGGTGGGACTACAAGAATTTAGAAATGAATTATAACTCAACCACTAATACTTGGGAGCAATTTGTGATAATGTTTAGATTACAGTGGATTCCACACTTGTATTTTGACCAAAATATGAAAAATTATAAAAATATGAAGCAAGGAGACTTGTCGATAAATGAGTAATAGGAATAGTTCACCAAACTTATAAAATATGGACTTCAATATCAGGTAGATGAGAGATTCAAGATTAAGATGTTTATCATGGGATTAAAACCCTAGATTGGTAGAGAGGTGGACATTCATGGACCATCTACCATAGACTATGCCTTTGAGAAAGTAGTCAAGTTGGAGAAATAGTTAAAATGTATTGTGTAGGTTAGGGTTAAAATTTTGAAAAAGTTTGGAAGTTCAAATTGAAGTTTTAAGAAGAAGAATTAGAATTAGAGGAGTGGAGACTCAAAGAGTCATTTCAAGAATCAAAATACTAGATTTAATAGTGGTTCCATTAATAAGAAATTAGATATTATTTCCAAGGGTGGTTTGAAAGGAAACCAATAATCTGATAGGAAGGGACCACCAGGAGGTTGTTTCATCTATGGAGGTGATAATTTTACATGTAAATATGCTCGAGATAAGATTAGGATTAATGTCTATGGTACTTAGTAAGGAACATTTTAGCAATGTATTCATGTAGTGGTTGATAATCAAAAATTCAAATTTCAATTTACACCCATAAAAATGTCAAGTATTTTGTTTAAACATCTAGTTTCCATTTTGATAGATAGAGAGGATACAAAATATTTTATATAACCTA
Organism: Torreya grandis; assembly: GCA_037957365.1. Classification (NCBI taxonomy): domain Eukaryota; kingdom Viridiplantae; phylum Streptophyta; class Pinopsida; order Cupressales; family Taxaceae; genus Torreya; species Torreya grandis. The sequence continues at coordinate 4,353,131 of JARHVA010000801.1, forward strand.
TAATTTTAAATAAATTATCTATGAAAGCTAGTGTAATGGTAAATTCATGATCGGTACAATATGGGAATGAATTTAACATCCAAGTTGATAAGTGTTTAGTTGAAGCATAAATTAGGTTTTAAAAATTCACAATAGTTGTTGATATTTATGTAGCACCACTAGGGTCGTATGATGTGATATTAGGAGTTAGCTACCTTACTAAGCATAAATATAAGATTGAATATTAACTAAAAAGAGTAGAGTGTCTTGATGATTCTTGAAATTAGATACTAATTCAGGGTGAAAAAAGGAGTTAAGGCTTAGGCAATTTTTTATAATGCAACTCAAGAATGCCCAAAGTAAGGGATGCCATAATTTGTCATCAAGATATATGAAATGGAGGAAACTAAGGAACCATTAATTGAATATTATCCTTTCCTTAAGAATTTTCATGATGTGTTTCCAAAATAATTTCCAAGATTGCCTCCTAAATTGTAATTTGACCTATGAATTGATATCAAACTAGGATCAAAACCTCAGTTCAAGACTCTACATCAAATGAAAACCATTGAATTAGTAGAATTAAAGGCACATCTATAGGAATTTTTATCTAGAGGATTGATCATACCAAGTGTGTCACCATCGGGTGAACCAACTATTTTTTTTAAGAATAAGGATGCCACTCTTTAGCTTTGAATTGATTATAGAATGTAGAATAAAATGACTATCAAGAACATGTATCCACTGCATCTAATAAATGACCTTTTCAATAAAATTTAAGGAGTACTGGTCTTTTCTAAGATTGGTCTTAGAGATGGATATCATCAGTTAAGGATCAAATATGAAGATATCCCAAAGATTACATTTAAAACTTGCTATGGGAATTATGAGTTCAAAGTATTATTGTTTGGGTTGATGAATACACCATAACATTCATTAATCTCATGAACAGTGTGTTGAAAGATTACCTAGATCATTTTTTTGGTCTTTTAAGATGAAATTATGATTTATTCCAAGGATGAAGAAGGACACATTCAACATCTACAGCTAGTCTTATAATGTATGAAAAAACACAAGATATATTATAAATTGTCCAAGTGTGATCTTTTTCCAAAAGAAAGTGAAATATATAGGACATATTATCTCATAAGATGACATTTCTATTTGTTGGAAATATTGTCATTGATGTCAAAGGTTTAGTATTATTGGTGATAAAGGCCACATTGCATTTAATGTTATTTATCTTGGCTAATATGAGTTAATATTTATTTAATATTAACAAATATATTTTTGGTTCCATATGAGACAAAATAGGGGCCCATGGAGAAGTCGAAGAGTCACGGGATAAAGAAAAAAGAAGGATGGGACACATTTTCCCATGAAGAGTCATCTTGGGGAATACCAAGAGTCACCAAGTGAAGACAAAAGAGTAAAGGGCGAATTTATCATGAAGGGACACTTAAAGGAATACGAAAAGTCACCAAAGATAAGGATAAAAGTGGAAAAGACATTTTTGGTCATGAAGGGTCACCACATGACTTTTCAAATGCTTGGATATGAAGGTTCATCCAAGATTGGCACCATTTTCCATGAGGAATGAAAGGTCACAAAGGGGGAAGGCCAAAGGTCATTTGGAAAGCTATAAATAAAGGCTTGAGTAGCCATTTGTAAATGTGGGAGTGAGAGGTTGATTTGATATTGTAATATCTAGCTTAGAAGAGTATTTTTGAGAGATGATTTATATTTGTTATATCTAGCTTAAGTGAGAGAGAGGAAGGAGATGTTGTATTGATCTATCATTTGTTGAGATAGAAACATTGAGAGATAGGTGTGTGGTATACACAAAGGGGTTGGTGCTCTTGTGGGTTGTTGCTCATGAATTGTTGTTGGGTTGGTGCTCTTGTGGGTTGGTGCTCGAAAAAGGGGTTTGAAGCTCCTATGGGGTGGTGCTCACAAATTGAATCTGAGGTTTGTACTTGGAAAATGGGTATGGTGCTCTTGTGGGGTTATTCTCACAAATATATTTGAGATTGATTCTCTGTGCTTTTTCCCACATTGGGTTTCCACATTATATCTGGTGTCTCTCTCTATCTTATGTGGATGTTTATTATTTGAGTTTTATTGCATATCTTTAATATTTGATTAAGTGGAATTTGATAAAGGGAAAGTTTTATAAGATATATAATATATTGATTCACACCCCCTCTCAATATATTTCGTGCTTAACAATTGGTATCAGAGCAGGTTCCTTTAGAAAGGGTTTAACAGCTTGAAGGTAGATCAAAGGAAAAACACAGATGGCCAAGTAGCTAAAGAAGGAGAATCAAGAATTGAAGTCTATGGTTGAAGCTATTAAGGAAAAGGTGTGTATTTTGGATTCTAAGTTGGCTATAGAAGTAAAATAAAATAAGATATTTATTCAGGATCTTAAGAATCAGTTAGAGGCTGCAACTTCAATTTTAACATCAAAAGAAGAAGAGGGTAATCATTTGAAGGTTGAGTTATATTCTTTAAAGGATAATCATGAGAATTTTATAATCAAGGTTGAGAAAGATCATGAAATATCAGTCCAAGGAAAGAAGGATGTAGGTTTTGCAGGCAAATCAAAGAAGCCAATCAGGGAGTCCAGTGCTTTCAAGTTTTCAAATTCTTTTCATGGCCGTTCTTTTATTTGTCATCATGTTGGTCATAGGGCAATAAATTGTATGAGGAGAAGAAATAAATCAAAGGGACATATCAGTCACATTCAAGAAAAAGGTATGAGAAATATTGTTTGCTTTTGTTGTCATGAGATTGGACATATTGCTAAATTTTGTCAAAATAAAGTAAAGAGATATTCAAAGTATGTCAAAGGTTACAGAGCCCCTAAAAGATATGAGAAGAGTCAAATTAAGGTTTGGAGACCTAAAATAGTAAAGATTGATCAGGTTGAGTTTAAGAATGAAAATGAATTACTTGCTATAGTAGATAAAGAATCAGATAAGAAGGATTGTAAAGAATCTCTTGTTACATTTGAGCATGAGCTTTGTCAAGATAAGATAGTTGAAAAAGTTGAGAAAAATAAAAACATCATAAATGATAAGGTTAGTAGGTCAAAAAGGTTAGACATGCTTAAACGGATTCTAAAAGAAAAACACAAGAAGATCAAGGAAAAAATAGAGGAGATGTGGGAATCTCCTGAGATTTATTTCTAAGAACCCTTCTATGTGGGGGTGTCTCTTCTAGGCTTCAAGGAGACACTTTTAAGAAAATTGAAGCATGGTGGGTGCTATTGGGTCTTGGATATTTTGCATGACAAGAAGGTGAGTTGACAAATTAATTTGTATATCTTTTGAGAGAATATATTTTTGAAGAAAAGTTTTCACCAATATTATGGTTTGAGGCTATTAGAATGATTCTTGCATATGCAATGTTTTAAAGTAATTCAAATGATTATGTTCATAAGATATTGGAATGTTGAAAAGAGCTAACAGTTTCAGAAAAAATGAAAAGGATACTCATGCAAATTCAATCAAGAAGGATCAAAGTTTCAAAGCTACATTCATCAGGAAGAAGGTTCAGTCGTGTCCATGGTAGAAGAAACAACCTAAAGATTCTATGTGGCTGTAAATAGCTTTGCATGTACGATCAGCCATGGTTCATTGATAGCAGATGTTTGAGGCATATGATAGGAGATAAGAGTAAAGAAGATCGATGGTGGTACAGTGAGATTCAGAGATAAAACCACTGCCAAGATAGCCAAAAAAGGTACTTTATTTTTGGATAATGGTAGAACCAAGACTAATAATGTTTTATAAGCATAATCTATTGAGTGTAAGGCAAATATGTGATCAATGATACACCTTAAAGTTTCATGTGGAAGTTTTTGAGATTAGAAGGAAATATTCAAATGAAGTTGATTACAGATTCTCAAAGGAAAGGTAAAATTAGATATCTTCTCAAAGATCAATGAGAGGATTTGGGAGTAATTTCTATTACTTCTTGCCATTGATGTTCAGCATCAAGTGAGGGGGAGCTAAGTGTTAGCTCGAAGTAGGCCCTTTTCCATTGATGTCAAAGGGGGAGAATAACAGGTATAGGTATAGGTGAAAAAAATAGGTACAAGAAATAGGTACATGTTGCTATAGTAAGGGGGAGTTACTGTATGCTTTTAGATGACAGTATGTGCAGGTGACAGGATGTGGTCAGGTGACAGGATGTGGTAGTTTTAGGATTGAGGTTGCCATCAATGACAAAGGGGAAGATTGTTAGAAATATTGTCATTGATGTCAAAGGTTTAGTATTATTGGTGATAAAGGCCCCATTGCATTTAATGTTATTTATCTTGGCTAATATGAGTTAATATTTATATAATATTAATGAATATATTTTTGGTTGCATATGAGACAAAATAAGGGCCCATGGAGAAGTCAAAGAGTCACGGGATAAAGACAAAATAAGGATGGGATGTATTTTCCCATGAAGAGTCATCTTTGGGAATACCAAGAGTCACCAAGTGAAGACAAAAGAGTAAAGTGCAAATTTCTCATGAAGGGACACTTAAAGGAATACGAAAAGTCACCAAAGATAAGGACAAAAGTGGGAAAGACGTTTTTGGTCATGAAGGGTCACCACATGACTTTTCAAATCCTTGGATATGAAGGGTCATCCAAGATTGGTGCCATTTTACATGAGGAATGAAAGGTCACAAAGGGAGAAGGCCAAAGGTCATTTGGAAAGCTATAAATAAAGGCTTGAGTAGCCATTTGTAAATGTGGGAGTGAGAGGTTGATTTGATATTGTAATATCTAGCTTAGAAGATTATTTTTGAGAGATGATTTGTATTTATTATATCTAGCTTAGAAGAGCAAAAGTGAGAGAGAGGAAGGAGATGTTGTATTGATCTATCATTTGTTGAGATAGCAACATTGAGAGATAGATGTGTGGTATACACAAAGGGGTTAGTGCTCCTGTGGGTTGGTGCTCACTAATTGTTGTTGGGTTGGTGCTTGGTGAAGGGGTTGGTGCTCTTGTGGGTTGGTGCTCATGAATAGCAGTTGGGTTGGTGCTCAAAAAAGGGGTTTGAAGCTCTTATGGGGTGGTGCTCACGAATTGAAGCTGAATTTTGTACTTGGCAAAGGGCTACGGTGCTCCTTTGGGGTTCTTCTCACAAATATATTTGAGATTGATTCTCTATGGTTTTTCCCACATTGGGTTTCCACATTATATCTGGTGTCTCTCTCTATCTTCTGTGGATGTTTATTGTTTGAGTTTTATTGCATATCTTTAATGTTTGATGAAGTGGAATTTGATAAAGGGAAAGTTTTATAAGATATATAATATACTGATTCACCCCCCCTCTTAGTATATTCCATGCTTAACACTATTGATATTGCTAAGATAAGAGCCATTATGAAATGGATGGAACCAAGTAATGTGATCAAGGTTAGGAGTCTCATGGGATTATTATGATATTATAGCAAATTAATCTAAAATTTTTCCAAGATAGTTAATCCAATTACCTCTTTGTAGCATAAGAATCAAAGTTTTATCTAGTCAAACAAGTGTGAAGTAGATTTTCAAGAATTGAAAACAAGGCTTACTTTGGTACCAATTTTAAGAGTTCATGATCTCAATGGTCAATTTTAAGTGATCATATATAAATTTGGGTATAGAATAGGATGATTCATTATGTAGGATGGTGTAGTAGTAGCTTATGATTCAAGGAAGATGAAGTCTTATGAGGTGAATTACTCCCCTCATGATCTTGAACATAAATTAGTTGTTCATCCTTTGTAATTTTTGGGGCATTATATGTTAGGAAAATCATTTGAGATCAAGACAAATAACTTAGGACTCACATACATTTTCACCTAACCAAATTTGAATGCTCATCAGTGGCATTGGTCAAAGTTTTTACCCAACTATGACTTTGAAATCAATTACATCAAAGGTAAAGGGAATAGAGTTGTTGATGATTTGATTTTTAAAAGGTACAATGAAATTATAGCTACTATCATGAATACTTTAAAGGATCATGTGATTTAGTTCTCACCAAGGGACAAATTATACAATCAAGTTAGAAAAGTTTTTTTTGAGAATTTTTAGAATCCTAGGTATAAATAATACAAATTTGAGATTGATGGTTTTTTTAATGGAAGGTTATATATGCCAGATTAGGAAAATTTAAGGAACATAGTGCTAAAATAATTGTATAATGCCCTATATTCTAGACATCCAAGAGTAATGAAGCTTATGGAAGAGCTTATACTAATTTATTTATGGAATGGAATCAATAAAATAGTAGTTGACTTCATGTCACATTATCTATAATGTTAACAAGTGAAAAATGAACACATGCATCTATCTACATTGGTATATCCACATGAGATAATGGAGTGGAAATGGAAGATGATTAGTATGGACTTTATCCAAGGGTTATTGTTAGCTATCTAGATAGAACCTTACCTAAAGTCTTCATATATATTTGGCTCTAAAATATTCACACCTGGACTAACATTGGAATGATCTAAGTTGTGGGACACTTGAAGTTAGACTAGACCCCTAGATTTTATTAAGGCTAGCTCCTTTGATGTATCACTTTAAACTACTTACTAAACTACTGAAAGGGAAATCCTACTTTACTATTGGTGATACACTTTTATTTTTGGTTCATACACTATATTTGAGTTCCTTAAACACTGATTAGACAAGTAAAGATTAAATGTACAACTCTAAATATCTCCTATACATCAGTATTCATGAAGAGGTTTTATCTATTGATAAAATCTTGAGGGAAATGATGGAGTAGGCTTGATTCAAAGTACTAACTAGATACTTATATCTACTATAAGATCAACCAAAATACATCAAACACTAAACATGACCTGCTTAATCTGATAAACTAGTAACTAGGTAAGAATTAGGACTTGACAAGGGAAAAATCTCTACCACATGAAATTCAATTAACATAAATACACTATTCCCTCATAATGGAATCAAAAAATATTCATTTAATTTACCTAAAAAGGTTAAAAAACTCAATCCTAATAAAGTATCATCTTATTAAGAGAGAGATCTCTCTTCTAAAAAATGGCTAAAAATCTAACATATATAGCAAAATAGCAAAGAAAAGCCAAGAGAATGGTGTACAAAAGAGAAGAGGAGATCAACTCCATCCTAACTCAAGTGGAAAATTGAGTTTAATTTGATAACAGAGTCTTTAAAATATATTCTTAGTGCTGGTATCTTACATGAAGCTCTTCTTTGGCATAGAAAAGGAGTGGTGGGCCCTTTAACAATTCAATATTCATGCATGAATGCTATGCCGACTTGGATGTCTTAACTCAAGATTGAACTAATTTAAATATGAGTTGGAATAAGATAATGTCCTTTACATGGAAATCATGATTGATGCATGATTTAGTCAAAAACCAATTGAAGCTCTGTTGTCCCCAAAATTGGCCACTCATTTTGGTAGTCAAAATGTTAAATATTTTGGTCTTATGGGTCAAAAAATGGGTTCCTTATTAAAAATGTTCTGAGTAGTCAAGTTATCCAATTACCCAAGTCATTTTAGCAAAGGAAATCTCTCATTTTTAAAGGGTTTTTAGTCAAGAAAATAAACAAGGAAAATTCAAAAGACTTGAAGGCATTTCCTAAGAATTGTTGAGTAAGGTTCAACGTTGAAGTTCAATTATACATGGTTCATTGGTGAGGTTTAATGAGACAAAATAAATTATAGGGACCAACCATTAAACCTTTTAAATCTCTGAACTTTGTTTCAAGGTTAAGGGTTCAACCGAATAGTTTAACTAAAAGATTCAAGCTGAAGGATCGAGTGAGAAGTTTAAAACAGTTGGTTCAAATGACACATTGAACTCATAAGAAGACCAAATAAACATGACTCTTTGAAAAACATAAGTGTTGATCCATTGAACTTATTAACTCCAAAATAATGGTTCAAGGTTCAAGAGGTTCAAGTGACCAATGACATCTCTATAGACATCAAATTCAGAGCGATGGAATAACTATTGATTTTCAAATAACACGGAACCAAATACAAATTTAGCACCCTACCAAGAAAGGAGATGGAAAAGCCAGTAGAAGGTGAGAAGATGGCCCTGAGAGCTCAAAACATGAGGAAGGGACAAAATATAGCAAAGGAAGAGGGAACATGATAGGAATCTAGAAGCATCGATAGAAGAGTTATTTCAGTGGGTGGAATAGTCTACTAGGTGGATATCAGAGAGCATTAAAATTCAATAGCATGGGCCATTTTTCTTTAATTGAGTTAAGGTGAGTGGACAGCCATGTAACTATCATAAAGAGGAGTGGCCTTGCCTCTCAGAAGACTACACAACCCATGAGTATGAAGGGACATTAAATATTATTTAAATGCCTCTAGCATGGCCTCTTCGTAGGACTTTCTCTTTCCAATGCATTAAATTTAACATGGGATACTTATGGAAATGAGTGCCCAAGTATTTGAGAGAATACTATATATTGTAATCTTTAATTTGTGGAAAAAAGGAGGATCTCTGAGTTATTGGAAACAAAACTCTGCCTAAAATTAAAAGGCATTTTTGAGACTTTGAGCTCAGATTTTTAATCATATTTTCCCAGTTGAATGAGAAAGAAAGTGACCTTTCCAAATTTGTGTTGAAATAACTTATGTTATAGAGGAAATCATTCTTATATCTTTTTCCTTATATCATCTTATCTGTCTGATCAAATAAGTAGAGCAAGTGAAGATAATTTGGGAGATGTTCTAAAGCTGATTGTGGAGACTTTATGCTAAATAATTATCTTTAGTCTATGTTTTCATGCCTTAGATTAGAGGATATTGGAAAAGGATTTAAACTACCTATATATTCTATTGTCTTATCCCATTTTAGTTTATAGTGGAGATTTTGGGGTATACTTCATTCTAGGGTGTCTTATGTCCTTAATCAGTAAGAGAAGTAATGAAAGACTTTGTGCTTTCATGGGTTTCATATGGATTCATTTATTACCTTATAAATTTTTCCTCTATTTTTTGAATATAATTTCTTAAAAAATATAAATGGATGGTGTGATTTTACCCCTAGGTTAGTATTAGTAAAGGTCTAGTTTATAATAGTTTATAGGGAGCCTCCCCTTATTGAGAGGAGAGATTTATCTCATCATGTTGTGGTCAATATAACAATTGTCTTTAGTTAGTTGGAAACAAAATATTCACCTAACATCTTTTTGGTGACTTCATTGGGGAATAACACGCAAGTTGAAGCCTCACACTTCAAGTTGAGGTAGTTCTAGTTCTTTTCCATTCTACACTCTAGCAGATCCATGGTATACATGAAGCTAGAGAGATCAAGGTATTTTCGATCATGTATTTGAGTTGGTGTATAAAAATAGCTTTGATCTATTTCCTCCTTGACCTCATCTTAAGTAAACCAAGAGTTTCCCTCCTACCAACATTAGATGTCTAATACCAGGTGAAGCTTCTCCTTTCTCTACTAGTAGAGCTTTGTCAATACATACTCCACAAAGGTTTTTTATCCCTCCTTTCAATTTTCATATTATGACATCCCAAGGCCCTTGGGGTAATAATTTTGGTCCCCTAAATATAACCCCACCTTTACATGAACTACCTCATAGTTCAAGAAAGAATTTTCCCAGGTTCTATGGTGATGGGAAAGTTCATCCTGATGAGCATATTACATCTTTATACATAGCATATGGTGTGATAGATATTGAATATGAAGATATAGTATTAAGACTATCTATAGAAACATTGTAAGGTGCTACCATAGATTGGTTTTATCATCCTCAAGCTCAGACTGTAACCAACTGGGACACTCTCAGGACCAAGTTTGAGGCTAGGTTCAAACTAGTAGAAGATGCATATGCCTTGTTGGAATAGCTTATGGAAATTAATAAGGAGCCTAATCAGCCCATGTGAGACTTTATTGCCAAATTTTATAAGCTAAGGAATATGACTCCTATAATTACCCAACCAACACTTGAGAATCTCAGGTGCTTTTTTTTTTTATCAATTCTCAACTTCCTGAAGTGAATTTTTTATTAAGGTGGGCTAGCCATATAGATCTTTCTATATCTCAAACTTTGGAAACTGAGGTCGAAGATGATCTTATCCTTGCGGGTAAGATAAGAAGAGATCCTAATAGAAATAAATTTTTCTCATCTGCTGAAAATTCTTCTACAAGCACTACTGATTCTTTGGTGCAAAAGTTAGCAAATGAATTGCTAGCTCTAAAAGGGCAAATGGCCCAAGGTATGCCTATTCCTTCCTATCAATCTATATCGAGGAAGACATTTCCTAGCCATTCATACCTAGGCAATGTGACTAAAATCAAGGGCAACCCAATTGACTTCCTCCCGCATAGGGGAAGCTTGTTATTGAAGCAGCATAGGTCAACTTTTTAGTCAATTACTATGAACATGAACATGATTTCTCTTTCCAAACTGAGATGGACCAAGAAGAGAATGCTAATCTCTTTATGGAAGATGAAGAAAAATTAGATGGCAACTTCAATATTGGTTTTTTGGATTACCAAGATGAAGCTAAAAAAAGGGAGAAGTGTTTGATGGAGGATATGTTGTTTTTACTAGGTCCCAATATCACTCAACTCAACAAGCTAATAGGGGAAAAGAAGTAGAACATCCTTGGCTAGTAATCTTTATTGATAAATAGGGAACTTCACTATCTTCCCAATCAAAGGACCTGATGACCAATAAGAAAGTAAGTACCTCAAATAATCTTCTCCCTTCTACTTCTATCCCTCAGCTTAGTGTCATATCAAATCAAAATTAGAAGGATGGACTTCCTTCCTTTATTTCTAGTTCATTCTAGTCATTGGACATAATTGATCATGCTAAGAAGACCAAGATCCAAATGTCTAAGTTTGAATACCTACAAGCCAATCTTGAGCAGGTGGATAGGTTGGTTGAATGCATCAAAAATAAAAGCATCCCTATAGGACAAGATTCTTCCAAAGTGACTCATGATCCACCAAAGAACAAATCCATCAAAAGTAATCTTGTTGTTACTCTTCTGGTTGCCCCTAGGAAAATAGAACCTTTCTATGTTTCTCTATTGATAAATGGTCATAAGTTGAGTAATTGTATAATAGACTCTGGAGCCTCTGATAACATTATGCCCATAAAGGTAGAAGATTATCTTAGTCTTACCTTAACTAAGACTTTTGGGAGATATTTTTCCATGGAAAACAAACAAGTACTAATTTTGGGTCAGATCAAAGATGCCTAATTTGTATTTGCATCCTTTCTAGAAAAGAGAATTAAGATGATATTAGTGGCTGATATTCCAGCTTCATATGGCATCCTACTCAGATGAAATTTATGCAAAGATGTTGGTGGAGAGTTGAACATGGACCTATCTAAAGCAAGGATACCTCTTAAAGGGATCATGTAAAATTTTCTTCCTGAGAGGGAGTCAAAGTATATTTTTACTCAGACATCAGACCCTGAGGCTAAAATTTTGTTTGAATCTTCAGGAATGGGTAATTATTTTTTGTGCAGTAAAGATGTTCTTATTTTATCATAACAAAGTTCACTAAGTGACAACTCAAATAGTTTAGATAGGAAATTAGAAGAACTTATGGAGGAAAGCTCAGGGGAAATGGAATATTCCCTCACTAATGAAGATAAATCTTTAAGAAGATCAAATCCTAATGATCTTTGGATCTTAGAATTTGATGGAAACTACTCTTATACTAGTTCTAGAGCTAGAATTGTGTTGATATCCCCATAGGGAGATATTTTCCCTTATTCATACAAGTTTCAATTTGGCAATACAAACAACACCACCAAGTATGAATCATTACTTCTTAGATTACAAGATACTCGTGCTAAAGGTTTTAAAGTTCTACATGTCTAGGGAGATGAAAAATTGGTGGTCTACCAAGTGAAGAGCCTGTACCAAACCAAGAATGAAATACTATGACATTATCACAATCTTGTGTGGAATTGCATTGAAAGTTTTGATGCTTTCAACATTTCTATAGTGCCTAGAGAATTTAATTATTGTATAGACTCATTAGCTATCTCTAAAACCCTCATAGTTCCTCATAGATATTTGAAAGGGAACAAGTACACTATTGAGTTGGTATTTTGACCAACTATACTTGACAATGACAAGTATTAGTAGGTCTTTAATGGTGATAATCAAATTGTCACTTTTATGGAAAAGATGGATGGTTTTGAGGAGCTCTATTTCAAAGGTAGTGCCTCTCTAGCATGAGAATCAGTTCTTGAAACAAGTTCACAAACTGATGAAGAGTCTCTTCAACTCAAAGGGAAAATATCCCAAAGGGTTTAGTTTCTCTTGAGAAACTATTTGATAAGCATGATAGGTGTATCAAGTAGTAACCAATGGATTCAAGTTCATCCAAGGAGTCTGATCAAGTCAATCTGAGTACTGAAGAAAATCCCAAAATGGTCAACATTGGGAAATGTTGCACTATTGATGAAAATCTCAAATTTGTTACTCTTCTTCATCGTTACTTTGATGTTTTGGAATATTCTTATGATGACTTGAAATCCTTCAGGCCTAATGAATTTTGGCATGAAATTCCTCTCAAGACTAGGTCATTACCTCACAAGTAGAAGCAAAGGCAATACAATCCTAAGATATTAGGTACTATCCTTTAAGAGATTCAAAAGATGTTGAATGCTAGGATAATCTTTCCAATTCACTATTCCACTTGGATCACCAACATAGTTCCTGTAAGGAAAAAGAACAATGAAATTCATATATGTGTGGATTTAGGAATCTTAATTAGTCTTCTCTAAAGGATAACTACCCTCTACCAAGTATGGATCAAGTGTTGAAAATAGTAACTGGCTAAGAGATGTTATCAATGTTAGATGGTTTTTTTGGGTATAATCAAGTAGAAGTTGATGGAGTAGATCAACATAAAACTGCTTTCACTATACCTTGGGGCATGTTTGCCTATCACATAATGCCTTTTGGTTTGATCAACACTGGTGCCACATTATAGAGAGTAATGAACCTTGCCTTTAGAGATGAATTAAGGAAGTTCATCATGGTATATCTTGATGAGTTGATCATATGCATCATTTGTAACAAGTGCTAGAACACTGTCAGCAAAATGGTCTTTCTCTTAATCCCAAGAATTCAATTTTTGGGGTTACAAAAGGTAAAATTCTCAGCCACATTATATCCAAATAAGATATAAAAATTGACTTAAAAAGAGCCATATCCATCCAAGATCTTAATCTACCTACTAGTAAGTTTGTAGTTCATTATTTGTTTGGAAAGGTGAATTTTCTATGAAGGTTCATCCCAGAATTTGCAAAGAAAAATCACCACATTATTGACATGATGAAGGTTAAAGCTAATTTATAATGTACTAAATAAGGCACAACAACATTCAAAGATATCAAGAAGGCTATTGCTCATGCCCTGATCCTAGTTTGTCTATATTATACCAAAGACTTCATGGTATATAGTTATGCTTCTGAGCACACACTTTCAGCCATTTTGGTTCAATAGGACAAAGAAGGTGTGGATTTTACCATATCATTTATGAGATACCCTCTAAAAAATCATGAATTAAACTATTCAATTATGTAAAAGCATGCTTATGTAGTGGTTAAGTTGGTAAAATATTTCTAGTTCTATATCCTGAATTCACACACTATTGTTATGGTGCTTGATACCATAGTGAAGGCTATTTTAACTCAGCAAGAGTTAAATACAAAAAGGGGTAATTATATTGCAAAAAATTTAGAGTTTGATCTTGATATCAAGCCTACCAAGCTAGTGTGGGGAAGAGGTCTCTATTAGTTGATTGCTGAAAACATATCAGAAGAAATAGGACATGAAGAGTTAGAGATTTATGACATGCCAACAATTCTTTTTAATACTACTAATGATGAGTGGTATTCTAATATCTCTCATTTTCTTACCTATGGTGAGATTCCTACTGATTTGTATCATAAATAAAAAATAAATGTTAAGTGGAAATCTACTAACTATGTCTTGTGGGACAATGGTTTGTACAAAAGAAGCCTTGATGGGGTATTTCTTTACTGCATGGATAAAGCACAACAAAGCAAGATTTTGGAGTCTTTCCATAACTTGTCTTGTGGAGGACATTTTTTTTCACCCATGACTACTCATAAAATTCTATGATCCAGATACTATTGGCCTGCTCTATTTTAAGATGCATATAATTGGGTACGTAGATGTGATTTGTGTCAATAGTTAATTAGGAAACCCAAGTTGGCCACATTACCCCTCAAGCCCATGGTGATTGAAGGGCCTTTTTAGCAATGGGAAATTTACTTCATTAGCACCATGAACCCATCCTCAAGTGTTGAAAATAACTATATCCTCACCGCAATAGACTATTTTACTATGTGGGTGGAATCCATTCCAGTCAAGCATGCCACTTCAGAAGTGGTGTGTAATTTCTTGAAGAAAAATATTGTTTCCCATTTTAGAGTTCCAAAAAAGATTATATTAGACAATTCATAATGTTTCTCTTCTTAGGATATTACTAATTTTAGATAAAATCATAGAATTATTCTTTCCCACTCCTCAGACTATTATCCACAAGGAAATGGTTAGGCAGAATCAAGTAACAAAAATCTAGTTATTATCATCAGGAAACTGGTTGATGACAATCAAAGGATTTGGAATAAAACATTATTTTATGCTTTATGGGTAGACAAGATTACACCTAAGAGGACAATAGGTATGTCCCCATTCTAGCATTTTTATTGTCTAAATGCATAAATACCCATTACCTTGGAATTACCATCATTGAAGTTGGCAAAGGTAGTAGAAGATTTAACTTTTTAAAATTCTATTGATAAAAAAATCATGTGTCTGACTGAGTTAAAAGGGAAACAAAATATAGTAGTGGACCATATTGCTGAACATCAAAATTAGGTGAAGAAACTCTTAGACCAAAAAGCAAGGATTCATGAATATTAGATTGGAGATCAAGTCTTGTTATGGGACGAGAGGAGAGAACCAAAGGGAATGCATAGAAAATTTGATTCCTTATGGAGATGTCCATTCACCATCCATCGATTCAGTGGTGATAATAGTTTCCTATTGAGATATCAAGATGGAATGCCATTCTCACTGCCTTGCAGTGGGCAGCATCTGAAGCACTTTAATTCTTGAAGTATTAGATACATTTTTTTGTACATTTGTATAGTCTTTATTTGTTTTATTTTGTGTTGTTCATTTCATTTTTGGGTGTCTTTCTCTTTTTGATAGCATGACTTCATGGCCCAATGTCATGGAAAAAGGCACTTGGATTCTGGTTTCTACTCCCCTAGATTATTTTAGAGTATAACTAATGAAAGTTCCCCAATTGGAGCCTATTGTTGTCCCCAAAATTGGCCACTCATTTTGGTAGTCAACATGTTAACTATTTTGGTCCTGCAAGACAAAACGTGGTTTCCTTCCTTCTTAAAAATGTTATGAGTAGTCAAGTTATCCTATTACACAAGACTTTTTGGTAAAGGAAATCTCTCATTTTTAAAGGGTTTTTAGTCAAGAAAATGAACAACAAACAATTCAAAAGACATGAAGGCATTTCCTAAGAATTATTGAGTAAGGTTCAATGTCGGAGTTCAATTATACATGGTTCATTTGTGAGGTTCAATGAGATGAAATAAACTATAAGGACTGACCATTGAACCTTTTGAACCTTTGAAATCCACTTCAAGGTTCAAGGTTCAACTGCATAGTTTAACCAAAAGATTCAAGCTAAAGGATCGAGTGGCAAGTTCAAAGCGGTTGGTTCAAATGACACATTAAACTCATAACAAGACCGAATGAATGTGAATCTTTGAAAAACATAAGTGTTGAGCCATTGAACCATTGAACCAATGAACTCCAAAATAATGGTTCAAGGTTCAAGACGTTCAAGTGATGAGTGACATCCCCCCGAATGTCAAATTTAGAGTGATGGAATAATTATTGATTTTCAAATAGCATGGAACCAAAGACAAATTCAACACCCTACCAAGAAAGGAGTTGGAAAAGCCAATAAAAGGTGATAAGATGGCCCTGAGAGCTCAGAACATGAGGAAGGGACAAAATATAACAAAGGAAGAGGGAACATGATAGGAATCTAGAAGCATCGGTAGAAGAGTAATTTTAGTGTGTGGAATAGTCCACCAGGTGAATATCATAGAACATTAGCATTCAATGGCATGGCCCATTTTTCTTCAATTGAGTAAAGGCAAGTGGACAGTCATGTATCATAAAGAGGAGCAGCCTTACCTCTCAGAAGACCAAACAACCCATGCTATGAAGGGACATTGAATATGATTTAAATGCCTCCAACGTGGCCTCTTTGAAGGAATTTCTCTTTCTAATGCATTAAATGTAGCATGGGCTACTTTTGGAAAGGAGTGCCTAGGTATTTGAGAGAATACTATATATTGTAATATTTTATTTTTGGAAAAAAGGAGAATTTCTAAGTTATTGAAAACAAAACTCTGCCCAAAATTGAAAGGCATTTTTGAGACCTTGAGCTTAGATTGTTAATCAAATTTTACCAATTAAATGAGAAATCAAGTGACCTTTCAAAATTTGTGTTGAAATAGATTATGTTATATAGGAAATCATTCTTATGTCTTTTTCCTTATATCATCTTATATATCTGATCAAATAATTAGAGAAAGTGAAGATAATATGGGAGATGTTCTGAAGCTAATTATGGAGACTTTGTGCTACATAATTATCTTTAGTCTATGTTTTCGCACCTTAGAATAAAAGATATTGGAAAAGGATTTAAAATACCTATATCTTCTATTATCTTATCCTATTTTATTTTTTAGTGGAGGCTTTGAGTTACACTTCATTCTAGGGTGTCTTATGTACTTAATCAATAAGAGA